>BRYA01000131.1:0-65091 GCA_030267965.1 Triparma columacea | reverse complement strand
CACATCCATGTCATCAAACTAGGGCTCGGGGATAAGCAGAAGCTAGCGAAGGCTAAGCTTTTCTTCGCAGCGGCGTTGAGTATAGGAGATTTGATTACGGACATTATGATGATCGTGCAGTACTTTCAGACAAGGAGCTTGTGGGGGTATGCATGGGCGTCCCTTGGGAGTCTCTTGATCAATCTCACTTTACAAGCTATTATTACATTCGTTCAGAATAGAGCAAGGCCGTGGAAGAGACAGTTACAGGAGCAGTTTTTTGTCTGGTCTCTTGTGAAGCCGGGGGTTGACGCATGGCGCGTTGCAAGTGGGGCAGCACACGAGGAGGGACAGCTGGTGAACGCACAGTATGAGTTGACTTTTAATAAGGGTATTGAATTGGTGGCAGAGGCTATCCCTGGGACGCTTATCCAACTGTCTGCGCTATTGATGTCTGAGTCCAAGCCTACCAGGAGCGCGCTATTCTCATTTGCGTTCTGCATCTTGACGGCCGCTTTCACGTCGGCAATCACATCATGGGACTGGGATTTGGGTAAGGAGAATCGGAAGACGTTGCGATCATTTTACGGGTATATTCCGAGCAATGTGAATGATAAGGTGAAGGTGTTCGCTTCTCTATACTTCCTTTCGGCTTTCAACCTGCTTACGCGCAGCTTTGCGTGTATTCTTTTCTACATCAAGGGCGGGATTTCAGAGGTGGCTACGCTGCTGGGAGGAGAGCTTCTCATTTACTCCGTGATCAAAGGGCTGAGGCGAGATCTTTGGTATTGGATGCCTATATACGGTGGATCAGGAGTGTTCATTTCGTGGCTGGCTCGTTGGTTAGTCAAGATTACTGTCGATTGGACCGCTGTTGTCCAATTTCGACATCCTAACGAGGTTGGCGGTGCGTATTTCACGTTCAGTTTAGGTTTGACTGTAGTCATGGGGGTTGTTGCAGCGCTGCAGTATAAGAAGGTTGTCGACGATGTCATATCCTCGCCCAACTCAACGTTCCTCAACTCAACGTTCCTCGAGGACGTTGAGTTGGGCGAGGATAATCAGATTGTCGGAGGAGAAGAGAGCGGATTGGAGGAGAGCACCGTAGTCACAATTATGGTGGCTGCATGTGCTGGGATGGTGGTGTCTTACATGACTCTACTAGTGTCGGTGAAAAGAGAGTACCTGCATACCTTCATCAGCACGAAAACAAGCAATGAAATTTCTCAAGAGATATTCACCAAGCACGAGGATGATGAACAGAGATTTTTTGTTTTCCAGATTAATAGACACAAGTGGGAGCACAAGATTGGCGCAGAGGTTAAGGCGTGGATCAACGAGAGGCTGCCATTGTGGTTGGAAGAACCTCCAGAGTGGTTCAACGATCATAAACGATCCATCATACCTGATGATTTCGTGACTGACCCCGAGATCCTGGTGAGGCTCCGGACGAATAACGTGAAAAAGATAATAGAACAGAGGCGACGAAGCTCCGTGGGGGACATATTTGCGACGCAGACGGCAGGTGGGGATGGGGGTGGAGAAGAGGAGGATCGATGAATGTAGAAATTTACCATGTACTTTTAGAACTGGAAATGGTTGGTCTTTGTTTCATTATCTCATCTATTTACAAGTACTCCAACGATCTTAGAAGCCCCTTTCATCACCCATCCAAGCTTAGCAGCGATGAGGAAAAGACGACGATAGAATTATCACTCCTCCAACCACGCACCGTCTTCCATTATGTCCTCTTCACCATTATAATCTTCGTGCTTGAGTACATCTTTCATGTCCATTGCCACCACCTTGGTTTTTTTTGCAGAGGCGATCAGCTCCTTCTGTCCCTCCTCCATCATCTTTGCAGTCTCCTCGTCGTCCGACGATTCGGCTCCCTCATCCTCTGATGATGGCTCTGCTAAAATACTCGTCATCTGATCTATGTAAAACTTTTTGAAGTTCTCGCCCGCCGTGGAACTCTTGAAAAAAAGCATTCCATCATCAATGGGGAATGCAAAGATTTTACCTACCTCAGGTGTTTTAGCTTTCTTTTTAGCAGGTGCAGATTTCTTTTTAGCTGGTGCGGCTTTCTTTTTAGCTGGTGCTTTGGCTTTGGCTTTGGTGGGCATGCTAAGTAATTAACTGCAAGACGTGAAAGGGGGGGGGGGGGGTTAGTCGTTATGAGGGTTGGTTTTCTGCGGTGGTGTTTATTATAATATAACGTGAAGATATATCTCCCTGCCCTGAAACCTCCAACAGAGTGAGGAGGGTTACGACGGGTGCCAAAGGGGCCCAAAGAGAGGCCGAAGCCCGAAGAAGAAGAGGAGCCCCACGATGGCCCGAGGGGGGGGTAGGACGACCGGCCTGACCCCGGAAGGCGAGAGGGACGAGAGGGAATAGATCGGAAGATCTGGCCAATCAAACAAGGGGAGCCCGAGATGAGGGCCAAAAAGGGGAGAGATGCACAGTTGCATCAACCCAAGCGCACGTGTCGGCTCGCGCATGAGTATATACATATATATTGATCTTCGCGCGTGCTCGTCTCCTCCTTACATCGCAAGGTTGTTGGGTTTTGGTAGTTTGGTTGGTGTTCCGACAGGTGTTCCGACGGAGTTCCGACGTTAGAAGGTCCTCTCCAAGATCCAAGATTCACATGGGATTCATCATATCTAATTCCTTCCCCAAACCACCATCCAAAATGACGAAACCAGGTTCCTACGAAGTGCCTCCCCCCTACCAATCCCCTTCCTCAAATTACTCCTCCCCACCCTCCGCTCCTGATCCTTACTGGGAGTCCCAGACTTTCGGTTCCCACCTCCCCGTGGCCTCAATCTCACCTTCCCCTGTAATAGCCGTTGCTATCCCATCGACCGTCGTCGATACACTCGCTCCTCCCTCCGTCGGTCAGCCCAAGGCAACCGGTGGTGTGAAGGACTCCACTGTTAACAAGGATGGGCCCCCGATGGTGCTGGTAGAAAAGGGGAGCAGGCACGCTCTCAAGTTCAGGCACTCGCAGGACCTTCGGATGGGAAGACCCGTACCCTTAGAGCTCGCGGGCGTCCACGAGGGCCAGGGCGTGGGCAAGCTGTACTCTCAGCAGAAAAAGTGGCAGGAGTGGAGGTACACGGAGACTGCGTTGGGCACAGCCGCACCAGTTTCCATCAAGAATGTTGACGGGCACCTGATTTTGTCCGACACCGTGGGAACGAAGCGCGAGCTCTGCCTCGCCGCGTCCTTCGCCAACTTCAAGCCTGGTAACCCTGTTAACTTTGTCGGTGGTACTTACAGGCGACCTGAATGGAAATGGCTTATCAATCATGACGGTACGATATCCAGCTTAAAGGCCCCCCACCTCGTCCTTGGTGCCGGTGTCGAGATCCCTGCCCAGGACCTCGAAGGTTGCCGGTTTTGCTGTTGCTTCCCTGGTGGATCTGCAGTTTACAGCATTAAGGCGAGAAACAAGGACGAGTACGATGAGACGGGGGTCGCATGCCCGTCGTTTTTATTATTTTTTCCCGTTCCTTATTGTACGAGGAGACGCAGGACAAGGAAGGGGAGAAACCATTTTGTAAGCGTAAATGACAAGAAGGATGCTGCTGCGTTTGTAAGTAAAAGTCATGAGGCGCTAAAGCATCAACGCGCAAAATCTAATCTATCTAACACCCGCCACTTTCCCAACACCACTCAGTTTTCAGACACAGTCATCGATTTCGGTCCCTATTGTGGGGTAGGGGGGAAGTGTTGTTGATGGACGGGGTATAAGGGTTACACGGGATATGTGGGGTCTTGAGATTCGTTGACAAAACTAAATATGTTTTTACGTCGTATTCATAATGCTACATGATGTGAATTTACTCCCCCTCCTCCTCCTCCTCCGTCTTCGTGTAGTGTTTTGTGTGGTTGTGTGTGGTTGGGATGTTATAGCCCCACCCCCCCTCTCTCCCCCCCCAATCCCCCCCCAACGGCTCGCCTTCGCTCGCCCGCACCTTACACGGCAGCTGGCATGTTCTGGAAGGGTAGTTTCTCCCTATTGAGCGTGGTCCCGATGGTCTCGAACTCGCTGGTCTTGCACCCGAACTGCACCAGCAGCATCTGGAACTCCTCTGCCGTGACGGTCTCCCTCTCGCAGAGGTCCCTCGCCAGCTGGTCGAGGAGGGCCCTGTTCTCGCTCAGGATCTTCTTCGCCGTTAGGTAGCTGTTGTTCACCAGCCTCTCGACCTCGATGTCGACGTCCATGTTGATCTTCCCCCCCCACTCGCTCCCCCCCTGTCCCATGCTCTGCCCCATGAAGGGTCCCCCCCCCTGCTGCTCCTCGACCACGACGTTCCCGACCCGGGGGGACATGCCCCACTGGGCGACCATCCTCCTGGCGATGCTGGCGACCTGCTGGATGTCGTTGCTGGCTCCGGTGGTGACCTCGTCCTCCCCAAAGACAAGCTCCTCGGCCAGCCGCCCTCCGAGGGCGACCGCCAGCTGGCTCTCCATGTACTGCTTACTGTATAGCCCGCTCTCTAGGCGCGAGTCGGAGGGCGCGAAGAAGGTGAGTCCTCCCGCCCCGTTGGACCTTGGGATGATGGTGATCTTCTGGACCTGGTCGTAGTCAGGCATGAGGGCTCCGACGATGGCGTGGCCGGCCTCGTGGAAGGCAACGAGCTCCTTCCTCTGCTGGGTCTGCTCCGCGGTTCCGCCCTTCTTCTCGAGGCCTACCATGATCCTGTCGACGGCGCCGTCAATCTCCACCCAACCGATGGTCTGCTTGGACTTCCTGGCCGCGAAAATTGCAGCCTCGTTGAGGAGGTTCTGGAGGCTCGCTCCGGAGAAACCCGGGGTCCTCCTGGCTACCGCCTCGAGGTCGACGTCGCTCTCGATGGGCTTCCCCCTGGCGTGGACCTTGAGGATGCTGGTGCGTCCGTTGAAGTCTGGGAGGTCCACGTTGACCCTCCTGTCGAATCTTCCTGGGCGTAGGAGGGCGCTGTCTAGGACGTCGACCCTGTTCGTCGCCGCGATGACGATGACCCCTGGGTTGCCCTCGAATCCGTCCATCTCAGTGAGGATTTGGTTGAGGGTCTGCTCCCTCTCGTCGTTCCCTCCGGCGAAGCCCGCGCCACGCTGGCGGCCGACGGCGTCGATCTCGTCGATGAAGATGATGCAAGGGGCGTTCTTCTTGGCCTGACCGAAGAGGTCGCGGACGCGGGACGCTCCCACGCCTACGAACATCTCCACAAACTCAGATCCGGAAACGGAGAAGAAGGGGACGCCAGCCTCCCCGGCGACAGCGCGGGCGAGGAGCGTCTTACCGGTCCCTGGAGGTCCGTCGAGGATAACCCCGCGTGGGATGCGTGCCCCTAGGTCTGAGTACTTCTCTGGTTTCTTGAGGAAGTCAACGACCTCGTTGAGCTCGAGCTTGGCCCCGTCGCACCCCGCGACCTCGTTGAAGGTGACCCCGGTGTCGGGGACCATCTGGACCTTGGCCTGGCTCTTGCCGAAGTCCATGGGTCCACCACCACCCATGCCCCCGCCCCCCGGTGCCCCCCCTCCTCCGCCTGCGCGACGGGAGAGGAAGAAGAGACCTCCAAAGAGGACGGCTGGGAAGATGAGGCTCTGGGCGAGGTCCCCTGCCCCGCTAGCCTGCTGGGCAGGGAGGACGGTTACGTCGACCTTGTGCTGAGTCAGCATGGTGAGGAGGTCGGGATCGTTGGGGAGGGACTCGATCTTGAGGCGCTGCCCGTCAGTGTCTACGGCGAGGAGACGGGTGCCATCGGAGGAGAAGGTCACCTTCTCCAGCTTGTCGTTCTTGACGGAGTTCACAAAGTCAGAGTAACGGACGTCCACCGGCTCACCGGAGCGGACTATTGCTGGAGGTGGGGCTTGATCAGCATAGAGGGAAGTGGTGGACAGTCGGGGAGAGAGTTTGGGTGTGTCTGGAGTGTTTGTGGGGAGATAGGGGGGGTGGGGTGGGTGGGGTGTTAGTAGTGATATTAGTAGTGTAAGTTGGTATCAAATTGGGGGCAAATAGGACCCTAATTGGCAGTAGTTTTCTACCACAAGTTCATGAGGTGGTCCACTCAGCGGAGTGAATAGTCACTTTGTTGGCCAAATTTCGCCCAATTTGACGCCTTAAATTCTCTCCACACCTCCACACGCATTCTATGAGTTATATTATCTCGTACATGTCAACAAACAAACGTATTTGATGGATAAAGAGGAAGAAATAGGAAAAGACTTGACAAAAAAACCATCGACTCGACTCATGCTCCAAGACACACTTTACTCACAACTAAGACCCCTTGCGCCAAAGTTACTAGCTTTAGGGGTAGATAGGCTAGGGATAAGACCCTCAACGCCACCAGCTAACAGGAAAAGCGTTGTAACGATTGTGTATTTCATTGCTGTTTTTGGTCTTTTGTCCAATTTCCGAGTCAGAATTTTGGATTGTTTCTTATTTTTGCCTTCAAATTCAAGGTACGACGAATGACAATGATAACACTTTCCAAGGCTTTCACCAGCTCTTATTTGTCCTATCGTCGATTTTGATCTCCTATTCACGTCCAAGTTCAAGTTATTTCCCCTCTTCAATCGTGGTCGACCGAGTATTCATTGGGTTTGGATTTTTCGTCTCATACACGATATATAATACTACTTTCAGCCATATTTCCAATACTGTTAGTACCATATTGGGGTTGATATCGGGTAGATAACCGCCATTGACGCCGCAATGACTCATTCCTTGAGGGTCTCACCATCCCCCTCCCTTGTTCTCTGTCAATCACACCACACTAACCCACCTTATCCCGTCAATAATGTAGGAACTCGTTGAGGATTGAAGCTGTTAACGACAAGACTGTATAATAAATACAAGGTTAGGGTTAGGTTACAGAAAGAACGGTATAAAAGATCCTCTCCATCCCTACAATGAGTGAATTAGACTTTGTTTATGGTGATGACTATAGTGATGACGATGGTGATGAGTATAGTGATGACGATAGTGATGACGATAGTGATGACTATGACGTCCCAGCTGGGTACTATCCCCTTCCCAAAACAGTAGTATACTCCGGAACAGAAAGCTTCGGAGACAATAGTGAACTCACAGAAGTGACTTTTGCACAAGGAGTGACGTCGATTACCGACGAAACCTTCATGGGGTGCTCCTCCCTCTCAGCCATCACCATCCCAGACGGAGTGACAACGATTGGCGATGGCGCCTTCGCAAGATGCTCCTCCCTCACGGCCATCACCATCCCGGACGGAATGACGACGATTGGCCAATCAGCCTTCGCAATTTGCTCCTCGCTCGCAGCCATCACAATCCCGGATGGAGTGACGACAATTGGCCAGCTGGCCTTCTTGGGATGCTCCTCCCTCATGGCCATCACTATCCTGGACGGAGTGACGATGATTGATGAGGGCACCTTCCAAGGATGCTCCTCCCTCACGGCCATCAACATCCCGAACTCAGTGACGACAATTAGCAATGGCGCCTTCTACGGATGCTCCTCCCTCACGGCCATCACAATCCCAGATGGAGTGACGACAATTAGCAGAAGCGTCTTCAACGGATGCTCCTCCCTCACGGCCATCACAATCCCAGACAGAGTGACAACGATTGGTGATTACGCCTTCTCTAAGTGCTCCTCCCTCACGGCCATCACTATCCCGGACGGAGTGACAACGATTGGCCCTTCCGCCTTCTCCGGATGCTCCTCCTTCACGGCCATCACAATCCCGGATGGAGTGACGACAATTGGCAGTTTCGCCTTCTACGGATGCTCCTCCCTCACGGCCATCACCATCCCGGACTCAGTGACAATGATTGGCAATGGCGCCTTCATGGGATGCTCCTCCCTCATGGCCATCAAAATCCCAGACGGAGTGATGATGATTGGCGAAAACGCCTTCAACGGATGCTCCTCCCTCACGGCCATCACAATCCCGGATGGAGTTACGATTATTGGCAATTTCCCCTTCGAAGGATGCTCTTCCCTCACGGCCATCACCATCCCGGACGGAGTGACGAAGATTGGCATTGGCGCCTTCAGAGGATGCTCCTCCCTCACGGCCATCACCATCCCGGACTCAGTGACGATGATTGGCAAATATTTCTTCTCCAGATGCTCCTCCCTCACCTCCATCACAATCCCGGTCGGAGTGACGACGATCGGCGAATTCGCCTTCTACGGATGCTCCTCCCTCACGGCCATCACCATTCCGGACTCAGTGACGGCAATTGGCGAGAGCGCCTTCGACGGATGCGTAGCCCTGACGAAACTCAGTCTATCTCCTGCCGTCTCCATCGGTGAAGACTGCTTCTTGGACTGCACCGCCCTAATCTCTGCCGCTGCCTCACAAAATATGTCGACCGTCTCGGACCTCCTACATTCTAGGTGGCACCGCATACGCGAACGCGTCACCGCTCTGCTGTGCCTCAAGGGAACCTGGGATCACGTGGAGAATCCACCCAGGAGATCGGCTAGGAAGCGGAAGCGAACTGACGGAGTTGAAGACCCACCGCTAAGGGTGACTCCGGCACGTGAGAAGATACCGAAAGTTTTGTGGAGAGTAATTCTGGAGTTTCTGTAATTCTTTGTTCTGTTAGGGTTGTTGAATTGTGATATAATGATATGCATATTTTCCTTTCTTTTCCCACATGAATCATAAAATAGTAACAATTATATTTGCAACTCTGGTGGACTCCTCCCAAAGAACTCCACCAGCTCCCCCCCGTCCTCGTCATCGTCATCACTCTCTTCCCCCTCGTCCCCCTCTGTTATTCCACTTTCCATGTTTCTCCCGTTGTGGCTTCTTGCTAGTTTCTCAATCTCCTGCCTCGTCCGGTGCCTGAGCAGGTTGTGTCTTGAAATAACGCCAACGCACTGGTTGTCATATCCTGTTACGACCAAGTGCTTCAAGTCCATCCTACGGAAGAGCTTGTAAACTCTTCTGATTGGGGTTCTGCTCGGGACGGTGTAAGGATCGCGGTCGATCATCGGCGTGAGGTCAATGGCCATTCCCTTGATGATGTCGGATGCGACCTCGCCTATCTCTCCAAAACTCCCCCTCCTACTGTCGGTGGAAAACAGACTGCTACCTATCCTCTCCTGGAGAGTCCTCTGGGGGCTGGGTATGCCGCTCCTTCTCCTGTTTATCCTCACGCTGATTCTCCTGTTGATTCGAATCTTGTCCATGAGCGTCCTCTTGCTGACTAGCCCCAGGACTCCCTCACGTCCATCCCCAACAGGAATGGCATCCAGCTCATCAGAGCAGTTGCTGATCGCCTGCCTTGCCTCGGCCATCCCAACTACGACCCCGAGCGCGGGGCACTCGGTGCAGATGTCGAGGGCAATGAGCCTCTCGACCTCGACGTGGGGTTCGTCGTGGACGAACTCGTAGCCCTTGAGTTCGAGCATCTGCTCATCATAAGCATGCAGCAGCCTGTCGGCGACCGAGCGAGCGAAGATTATGCTCATCATCATTGGCACACTAAGCCCGATAGCCCCGGAGGCCTCAATGAGGATCACTTCCACTGCGACAGTCATCCTGGTGAAGCCCGCGAGCATCGCGCCTGCTCCGATGAAGGAGTATGTTCCTGGTCCGGATAGTTTCTCCGGTGAAATATCTAACATGTGGACTGCAGTCGACGAAATAGGCGTTCTCGGGATTAGTGATGTACACTCGTTATCAAATCGTAACCCTAACCCCAAACTTACCTAACTCCCCCATGACCCTCCCAAGCACAGCCCCACCAACGACCTGAGGGATGAAGGTACCGAGAGGGATCGCGAGTCCAAGACTGAAGATACTCAGGGTGTAATAGATGACGAAAAAGGCCAAAAGTACTGCAATGAGCGATGAGCGATGCGGCGGATCGCGATAAGTGTTAGGGCGAAAGGCGAGCGCGTTGCCCGTGGCCCCCCTCGCTTTGCCCCTCCCTCATTCTCACCTGAAATGTCCCAATCCACGAACATCGTAGTCTCCCCGAGCATCTGCTTCATAACGCCCTCCTCTCCACCAAAGAATAGGGTGGACAGTGGGTTGTATTCCTGCCTGTTGGCACAGCCCCAGCTGCTCATTTCGAGCTCGTCATCAAGGGCAGCTTCCACGGGCATCTCCTTGCAGTTCCATGCCCCCACGAGCGGAATGCATGTCTCAAGTAAACCAATGAAGAAACATACCGCTACCACCTCAGAGATCTTCGCAACATTCGTCTCCCTCCACTTGGCGTTCTTCCTCACCCTATTCATAAAGACGCCCCCGTAGGTATAGATGCTACTGAAAATCGCGCAGATGAGGCTGAGCAAGATGAAAAAGGGGAAGTCTAAATAGGTCCATCCCAGTTGGCTCGCATTGGTCCCCGCTCCACCCACCCCACCCTCAATGGTCCTCAAATCCTGAACGTTGAAGATGACCCTACTTTCGAGGTGGTTTGCCCCGATACCCCCATACAAGCACACCTGGGCGCTCAGCGCGGCAAAGGCCGTGCAAACAAACGCCCGAAACGTGGTGTCGGGTGTCCAAAAAGTGCTGAGCTCCTCAAAGACGTAAAGGATGCCACCGATGGGGGCGTTGAAGGCGGCTGCGATCCCAGCGGCACCGCCAATTGTCGCGAAAAGTCCCTTCTGGGACTGCGACGAGAGGGGGTGGTTTATTAGCTCAAAGTTGTGTATAAATATTGCAGCAAACGACAGCAAATACGCAAAAGTGTATTATGATAACAAGTCCCCCCCCAACCCTTACCTGAAAACTCCCGTTGTCTACTGCAGTCTCTACCCTAACCTCATCCTCGTCAAGAGGGTTGAATATCCGCGAACTGAAAACTCCGGAGCAAATGATGGCCCCGATGTGCACCATGGGCCCCTCCTGGCCAACAGGAAATCCCGCCGCCACGACGAGGCCTATGCCAATGACCTTGACTAACAGTGTCCTCTTACTAAGCATGTTAGGCACCTTCGTGCCATTGAGGAGCGCCTTCATCTCAGGCAGGCCGGACCCTCCACAAATCGGCGAAAATTTGCTAACCAAGCAGGCAGCAATCAGGGCCAGGAAACAGTTCAAGCCTACAAAGTACATGACCCCAAGTGCGTTGGATGACATGTTCTTCATAAGGATGTCGTGTTTCCAAGTGTTTATCGCAACCTGAAAGATGGTGAGGCAGTACTCGACGACACCGAGTAGGATCCCCCCTAGGATGATGAGGTGTTAGAAAGTTGGAGAATGAAAATGGAGAGGATTCCTTATTAGCCCCGACAGACACAATTGTCACCACCGTTCAACCCCCACACACAACATTTCCTTTCTCTCTCACCTACTACCAAACTAGTCCAACTTAAAAGGCTTGGGTCTACCTTCTTGGCGACATGAACTATGTTGTCAAAGCATGTCTCCTTCTTCTTTCCAAGCTCAGAGAGGGTTGCAGTAGCGACCCTGACCGGAGAACGCTGGGGTGACTTGCTCCGTGCTATATCGCCCTTCTTAGAAGGATTATTCTTCATTTCCATCTGGACGAGAAAGAGGGCTCAAAATAAGCAAATAAGGAAACTTTAGACCCCAACGAGGTTATCCGATTAAGGAGTAGATGGGGACCGAATTGTGAAAGCAAGGGCAACCTTTGGAACCTTTAATATCGAAAAGATGACTTTAGATTTGGATGCACAGTTTGCTGACCAAAATTTTGCGAGAACCCTTCATCTCTCGACAACAAAACACTAACTGAAGAACCAAACAGAACAAGATATGGTGGATAAGACAAGGCGGACAAGACAAGGTGGACAAGACAAGGCGGACAAGACAAGGCGGACAAGACAAGGTGAACAAGGAAGTAACAAATTATGCAATATTTTTTTAGTAAAGAACGAGAGTTTTCTAATCTTCTACTCCCCTCTCCCCCGTTCCCTTTCCCGAAAACCAACCCCATCCCAACCAACCTCAACCGAATCTCGAATGAACCTTAGACCGTGGCGATCGCATCAGCCGTCGTTTGATCATTGTTCAACTCCACATACTGTCCACGCCCAACTGTGTTCACAGCCAAGACCCTTACGTAGTAGATCCTGCCGCCGGTCAACCCCGTCAGTGTATATGTCGTTCCTGTTGTTGTCTGGATGTCTCCGTCACTTCCACTGAAGTCGCTCCTCTCGTTATACTCAATCTCGTATCCGGTAATGGAGGATCCACCGTCGCTTGCAGGGACGGTCTCTCCGAAAGGAGTGGGACAGTCAATTGGCGAAGCCACGGTTCCACTGCAAGGGATGTTATGGTGGGGGACCTTGGGCCGCTGCCATGCAACGTCAATCTCGCCTGTGCTTCCTCCGGACGTCACACTGAGCGTGTGGGGCTTTCCGGGCACCTGGATCGAAGGCATGGTGCTGACAGGGCTTGTGGTCTGGTAAGTTCCGACACCGGCAGAGTTGATGGCAGCGCACCTCACGAAGTAGGTTGTGGACGAGCTGAGCAGCTCGATCGTGTAGCTGCTGTGTGTGGCGGCATCGACGTCAATGGTGCCCTTATGAGGACTCAAGCTTCCGCTGTTGAAGCCAACGGCAGTGTCCCACTCAATCCTGTACTGAGTAACTGTGTCCCCGCCGTCAGACGTAGGGGCCGCGAAGCTAGCAGTAAGCAAGGTATTGGAGGTGACACTTAGGAGCACTCCGGTGGGAGCACTAGGAGCCTCGTGGGGGTTCAGGCTGCTAGGAGTGGTCGCCTGGGTTGGACCGTAGCCGTTGGCGTTGTAGGCCGAGACGCGCACATAGTAGTAAGTTCCGGTAGTCAGGCCAGTAATGACCTTGTGCCAGGGCGACCCACCGCTCAGGTTCGTCAAGAAAACCTCAGTGGGGGAAGAGAAGGCGCTGTCCGTGGCGTACTCAATCTTATACTGCGTGATTGCAGCGCCACCATTGTTGGACGGTGCAGAAACCCACACCCTGAGCTCAGTAGCTGACGCCACCTCTAAGGTTACGCCAGTTGGAGCGCTCGGGACGACTGTTGGTGCAATGCCGCTGCCACTTGTCTGGGGCAAGGAGTATCCCTCAGAGTTGATGGCAAACACACGGGCATAGTAACTGGTGCCCATGGTGAGGCCTCCTCCGGAGCCGGGGACCTGCAAGGTACCCGTGCAGGTAGTATAAGTCTCACCGGAGACGAGAGCACCCCCTCCAACGGATATCGAAGAAGTGGACGAAGCAACGTTGGTGAGCTTGACATTTTCGACCAGGTTCGAGTTGACGGAAACAACGTAATTGCTGCTCCCGGCAGGGGCATCATCCATAAAGGTGATCCTGTAAACATATCCACCGTTGGTGTCAGGTCCATCCCTGTCCACCATTACTCCATTGGTGATAACAGAAGTCAAATCCTCAAGCTTGCTCTGGACACTTCCGCTCTTCTGCCTCTTGGTCGAGTCGCAGTTTAGATTTCCGTCCTTAGCATTACAGTGGATCCTACTCGTGAGAGTGTCACCTCTTCCAGCGTAGATCCTCTTGGCGACAATTCCAGTGTAGGTTCCAGCACCATCAGCGTGCTCGAAGACAGCCGTAAGGGTGATAGTGGTAGCCGAAACAGCACTAACCTCATACTCATCAGGCGAGCCATCCATGGCGGTGCTGCCATCGGACTTAAAGAAAGTGAGCCTGTCTCCCTTGAAGATGTAGTCCTGAACCGCGGAAGATCCAGTTCCCTGTGCGGTCAGAACAGCAGAAGGTCCGCCGGAGTCGTCAAAGTTGAACGTCAAACCACTAAGGACATCCTCTACGGTTCCAGTCTCGTTCGATGTCAAGGCTACAGCGTTGTAAGGGATCTCGTCAGTAGTCTCGCTGATTCCGTTGGCAGTAACAGTCAAGGTGAAGTAACCTCCGACAATAGAGTTCAGGTTGTCGCTACTACTACTAGTGACGGCCCACACAGTCCTCTTGTTGTTGTTGGGGCAGATAAAGTCCTGACTTGCGGCGGGGCTATCGAATGAGGCGGTTTCGTCGAGCTCAACCTTATACCTCACGACATCATCCCCACCGTCGCTAGTTGGAGGCGCGTACGTGACAAGAAGACTGTCACTGTAACCGGAGTTAACAGCGAGTGACACAGACGTAGGTTGCGTTGGCGTCTGCTTGGGTGGGGTTGCACTTCCAATCTGCAGTCTTGAGCCATAACCGTACAAACTATTCCTCGCACTGACAGCAACGTAGTACTTCTTTCCTGACGCGTTGGTGTCTATGGTGTAGCTCAGGGAGGCCGCAGACACGAGCGCTGAGGCGTAGTTGAACGGCTTCTCGCCGACGACACTGTGCAACTCGGCCTTTACCCCGGTCCCGTCGATACTATTGTCTCCATCCATGACAGTCACAGCAGCATCATTGAAGACGCTCGTCAAATACGTGCTGTCGCCGACAATGGAAGCGATGTTACCAATATTGCTTGTGAAAGTAATCCTGTACTCGTGACTGATGGGCGCAGAGTTAATGGTGTGCTTGTTAACCTGGACCTCTCCTCCGACGGTCGTTAGCTGCAGCAAGGCCTCCTTCACCTCATCGGCGGTTGCCTGGGCAGGAACGTAGTTAGTCCAAGCACTGCCTCCAACATTAAGCCTGAAGAAGCCCTTGATAGAGGGGTCTACCGTCGCCGCGCCGTCAGTGGTTCCTCCAATCTTGACAACCTGAACTTCACTGTTTCCACCAATTCTGGCTCCCTCCTGGTAAGTCTTGGCTAAAATACTACTAGCGCCGCCCTCGTTGGCACTCAACGCAGGGACAACCTCGATGACATTCCCCTTGTTCATGGTGTTGTAAACATCGGCGCCAAAAGTGATACTCCAAGCGTAACCATTTCCACTGTTGATGACAGTCCTGCTGACCTCGATATCATCAAGCACGTAGTTCTTCGTGCTCTCGCCCAAGTTCAGTAAAGCTTCCCTCATGTTGTCAGCGTTGATATCCCACGCAAGGTTACCAGTCTGCTCAGTGGCACCAGAGGTGTCCTCGCTAGCGTACTTGATCTGGAAGGTAGTCGCCGAGCTCGAACTAGGAGTAGAAGTCCAGGTGACCTCGACAACCTGGATCTCAGGGGTGAAGTCCTCCGCTTCCTGTGCCCACCACTCAACCTTGTAGTAGTCAATGGCATCACCGTTGTTGCTGGCAGGTGCGGTCCATGTCACCTCAATATCCTGGATGGGTGTCGAGGATGACAGAGCGGTACTCAAGGCGCCACTGGCAGGAGCATCAGGGGACGAAGCAGGAGCAAGGGCAGAACTGGTGAGGGTTGGCCCAACACCAACCGAATTCTTGGCGGAAACCCTGACAAAGTAGCCAGTTCCCGTAACCAAACCCGACAAGGTGAGGAAGAGATCCCCACCAGACGTGAGCTCGACAAAACTCGAAGTAGCTTGATCGGTCGTAGTGTAACTGGCAGTGCTGAAGGTGGCCGCAGTGTCAACCTCTACGACGTAGTGGGTGATGGCGGAGCCACCATCCCTCGCAGGTGGATCGACGGTCAACCTGAGCTTGCCAGGTCCCATGTTTGTCAATAACACAGCGTCAGGAGCCTCAGGCACCATGTCAACGGGGGTGCCCTGCAGATTTGCCGACCAGTTTGTGTTGTCAGAGATAGCGCCCGAAGGATCAGTCACCTGGACGGGAACAGAGTTAACGGCGGCAATTCTCACGTAGTACGTGGTGCTCGGCGTCAAGTTGCAAAACTCCTTCGTGAAAGGGGGAGTACCGTTGATGACGCTGGCATCAGTAATGGAACAACTTCCAAAACCCACGCTGCTGCACGAGGCGGATCCACCGACAGCATTGGAGAAGGTGCTACTGGTATCCCACTGAAGCTTGTAGCCAGTAACGTCGCTCATAGGGTCGTTTGAAGGGGGGGAAAAGGTGATCTCCATGCAATTTCCGCTTGTTACAGCAAGTGAAGTGCTCGTAGGGGCATCGGGGATGCTCCTTGGAATAGCAGCAATCAATCCAGAGGCACCGTAACCACCACTTACTATGGAAGCATCCGTGTAGACACTCTCTCCAGCACTGTTAACAGTCTTTGCGCGCAGGTAGTAGTTTGTCCAGCTCTGAAGACCTCCGATGTATAAGCACTTTTCACAGTCGGAAACTCTGATCTGGACACCCGAATCTGTGGGACTGAGGCTGTGATCGGGACTACCCAAGGCCATTGCCTCAGAGCCAGTGCTAACAGCGTGGAAGGTGACGGTCCAGTCGTAACCGCCCGCCCAAGTGTAAATTTTGGCACCGACAACACTCTCGTCGGCAAAACTGTCATCAACGGTGGAATCAGCCTCAGTAGCCAAGTTGAAGGTAGTGGCACTTGAAACAAAAGAGCTCTTCACACGGAACCACTCGGTGCCAACCTTGATGAGGTCGCCGCCTTGCATGCCGTTGGCAGAGAAGTCGCAAGTGCATCCCGTTCCGCAAGTAACAACTCCAGAAGCCTGGTTAACGTCAACGCAGGCGCCAGTCAACTCCCTCTTGCTGTAGGTCCTAGTGACGCTCACAGTGTCGACATCTGGCAAGCCCTCGATAGCGTGTCTCATGTCGGTTGCCGAGGCCGAGGCTGATATGACACCAGTGTCAGCTCCATTGTAGGTGAGCTTAAAATAGCCACTGATGCTAGGGTTTTGGAACTCGTTAAGGCTGGCAGTCTCACTTGTGGTCATGACAGTCTGAACATTGTAGTCGGGGTCGAAGCTGATGTACTGAGGGTTCGTGATGAAAAGAGGGTTGGAGTCAATCTCAAGCTTGATGTCAGTCACTGATGAACCGCACGTGTTGCCGGAGACCATTGACGCAGAGCAAGGAAGAGGAGCAGAGTAGCTCACGTAAAGCGCATCAGCTACTGCAAGGCTTCCCTTAATCTCCTCCCTGACGGTTGCCCTTGCTCCAACACCTGTCAGCGAACCGTAGTCAGCAACAAGATCTACCACGTCACCCTTATCGATGGCCTGGAAGGTGACCTTATACTCAGCACCGCCCTCAGTGTTGACAGTGCCCTTGCTGACGGCAACAGTGCCAACGGTAGTCAGCAACTCAAGCTCGTTCTTGACCTTTGTTGCGGTAGCGTCGAAAGAGATGGCCGAAGTGACCTCACCACCAAAGCCAAGGGTGTAGCTACCGCCAAGCGTGTTGCCCTTAACAAGCTCGTCAACAACAACTGAAGCATCCCTACTGGTAAGACTGTTGGCAGCAACCAAGGCGCTGACATCTCCCTCGTTCCCAGTAAAGGTAATACTCCAAACGAATCCTCCCCTGCCATCATAGACGGACCTCGAGACATCAACAGTCGACACCCAACCGATGCCTTCGACAGCAGCCTTGACAGCAGCCTCGTCGGCATTGTGAGGAATGACACCGGAGCTGTCCAAGCTAAAGTATCCTCCAAGAACGTTACCGTCCACCACAGTTGTTACGACGCACGCAGCACCAGCAACGGCAGAGAAAGTAGAGTCAACATTGCATACGAGCTCAGGAAGATCGCCATCATTATCACCGAAGGTGACTGTGAGGGACGACCCCTGGCCCTCTTCAGAAGTAGCAGTTGTGACAGCAGATACCATGGGGAGCTTGAGTAGTTCCTTGCCTAGCTCGTCCGCCCTGTTATAACCAAAAGGAGCGTTCATGTCGACCCCGTTGTCGTCAATCAAGGTGACCTGAACGTCACTGGAGTGAGTTCCAGCCAAGGAAGAGAAATCAGTCATAACTCCGTTGTAGTTAGTCTTGAAGGTATCACAAGCGACATCGTGGTCGACGACAAGAGTGCTGGGGTTCCAATGACCGGAAACCCTCGCAGCCTTGCTAGACTCATGCAACGCGTTACCATCAAAGTAAATCGAGTAAGTGAATCCGTAAGCACTGGCAAGCGTTCCGTCTCCGGACCGCACGACCTTGACCGAGTCAACGTTAGTGAGGCTTTCGATGTAAGTCTCCATGTCAGCAGCCGTAGCATCCCAAGGGATACAGCCGGTCTCCAGGGTGTTGCCCTGGCCAAAGCTATCGAATTGCAACTTGTAAGATCCCTCAGCAATAAGGGCCGTGGCTTCAAGCTTGACCATCTGAATTTCAGTGTCAGTTCCGAGGGCATCGCCCTCATTCAATGTAGCAGACACGATCTTAGCATCATTAGTTGCTGGGTTGAAAGCCGCACAGCTTTCCTGGGTAGCATATGACGAATCAAGGGTCATATCAAGATTGATCGTGGTAGTGTGGAGAGTATGAGAAGTTCCAGTAGCACCGCCAATAGTCACCTGGTTGGTAGCAGCGAGAGCATCGTCAAGCGTTGTAGCGAGCTGAATTTGGTCGTTTCCTGCCTTGATGACATAGTACAAGTCACCGTCAACCAGGCTACCGACAACAGTGCCAGCGGGGTCCATGGTGTACTTCAAAATATCTCCGGATGTCAACGCGCTGTGTTCACCAGCGCTGAGCTTGATAGTGTTGGTCAGTGGTGCAAAAGCAAGATCGTTCAGGATGTCTCCGTTACCCCCTGCACTTGTACCGTCAAAGGTAGCATGGAGTGCGAACGAGGAACCTCCGAG
This sequence comes from Triparma columacea, assembly GCA_030267965.1. NCBI lineage: Eukaryota > Bolidophyceae > Parmales > Triparmaceae > Triparma > Triparma columacea. The sequence goes on along the minus strand of BRYA01000131.1, from coordinate 46,589 downwards.
CTGAGGCATGTTACCCTTGAATTCATCTCCAACGAAGGTGACAGTGTACGCGTACCCAAAGCTGCTTGAGTAAGACGCATCACCACTCCTTGTCACAATAATGTCAGAGGAGGTGAAGGCGGCAGTGTTGGTAAGGGCTGTCTTGAAATCCTCTTCACTAGCATCGAAGCTGATACATCCGGTCTGAATCCTCGTGTATTCAATCTTGTCAGGAGCAGCCTCAGAGTTCGTAACGTCTAGAGCATCGAACTGCAACTTGTAGCCTCCTGCACTGACAGTCGAAGTGGCAGTCCAAGTGACAGTCTGAATCTCAGGGAAGCGGATGGAGAAGTTACCAGCAACAGCAGCGCCTATATCAGCAGAAAGCACAATCTCCTGGACCTCAGGAACAAGGGCGGCGGTAGTCGTGATTGTTTGAATCTCGTCAAGGTGGGAAGCAACAATGTTGACACTCTGAACCTCGTCAACATGAGCTGCATTTCCGGCCTCAAGAGACTCAAGGGGGACAGGCCTCGAGGACGGAATAGCAGAAGCGACACCGGACGGTTGGGAAAGACCCTGGCTGTTGACGGAGTAGGACCTCATGAAGTACTCAACTCCTGTACTAAGGCCAGTCAACTCAACAGATGTGGGGTTGAAGCCAAGAATGACATCGTCACTCACACTCACGACAGCGTTGGACGACAAAGCAGTACCATCGACACCGAGCTTGTCAGCATTCCCGAGAAGCTCGTCGAATTCCACGTTCCAGTACTTTCCGTTGACCCTGTAAATTGGAAGGTTGGACCCAGAGGCGCCAAGGTAAGTCGCACTTGCGCTGCTGTCACTCTCAGAGGCAAGAGGGACAGAAGTAGAAGTGTAGAGAGAACCAAGCGACCCCTCCTTAGCCGTGGAGAGTACAATGCTAGCACCGGTGACAGACCTCACGTAGTCGCTTCCGTCATTCGAGTCTCCACACCACATTGACAAGGTGTGAGCCGTGCCTCCAGCAGCAGTAACTGCCTTCACCGGGGTTCCAGCAACAGCATCGGCATAAGAACTGGCGAGCTGGATGAATGGAGAAGTGCCCTTGACAACGAAGTACACATCACCAGTGGTGAGCGACCCGAGGACAACAGTGTCCAGGGTGTATATGACAGCGTCCCCCGTAGTGAGCGAATCATACTGTGCGACAGTCAGCTTAATGGTCTTGTCGGCAGTGACAACAACAGTTCCATCGGAACCATCAAACGTAGCGATAACACCGGTGTGGTCGATGGAAAGACCCTTCTTGTTGCTGTGGTCGCCGGCAGCAGCGTTGGATGGAGCAGGGATGTCAGATCCGCCAACAGCAGTCCCGCTAAAGTAAATGCTGTACACGTAGCCGTTAGGTGCGGCGACGCCATCTGTCTTCCTGGTGACAGTAACCCCAGAGAGGGTCGAAAGGCCGTTCAGGGCAGCTTCCACCTCCTTGTCACTAGCATCGGGTTTCAAGCATGTGGTGTGAGCCGTGCCACCGTAGGACAGAGTATAGTAGTAATCAGTACTCATCCAGTTGGGGGTTGAAGTGTGCTTGATGGTCATTACTTGGACCTCATCTGTATTGTCCTTGACGGCGAACATTTCAGCCTTCTTAAACATGTTAATCACGCCGTTATTATCCCCAGTATACGGTGAAGCAAGAGTCAACTGAGTGTTGGAGGCACTTGCACCATCAACAGCAGTTGCGGTCGCGACTGTTGCACCACTAGGGAGGTTGTTAGCGCAATCAGCAATCTTGAGGAGCCAGTAGTCATCCTTAGTGTGCCCATTCTTGCTGGAAAACTCAATCTGCACATCGTTCTGACCATCCATATCAATATCGCTTGCGGCAAATGCGGTGGAGGCCGCCGTGATATTGCCACTGAATAGAACATTAGAAATGGTAGCCGTGATGTCACAGCTACTACCAGTCGTGCACGTAACCGTCGGCGGCAAAATGTAGCCACGGCCAGCATTGTTTACAGTAACAGCCGTGATTGTGCCACCACCGTCGACAGTGAATGTGCACGTAGCCTGCTTCCCAGTGCCCTGTGCAATAGGTAGGTCGGGAGCAGAGATTACGCAGTCACCAGCACCGTAACCAGTTCCGCCGTTCGTAATAGTGAAGGCATTGACAAAATAAGAAGAAGTCGAGAGTTCCACGGTGTCCTCAACTCTGTACCTGTTGGGATCGCCAGGGTTGACGACCTTGACCTTGATCCACTCGAGATCGCTCGAGTGAGTATCTCCGCCAACGGAAGAGAAAGTAATGTCATTGAGTCCAGTGCCGTAGAATTCAGGGTTACTGAAGTCGTGGCCGCTCTCAACCCAAATCTGAGGAATGTTACCCTTGACAAGGTCACCCTGGAAGGTGATGGAGTACGTGTAGCCGTAGTTATCATAAGAGGCTGCGCTTCCATGGCGGGTCACCTTCACGTAGTCCATAGATGTTCCCTGAAGGGTATCAGAGGTACCAGCGTTTTTATCCTCATCGAAGTAAAGGCCGTACTCGACGCGAATCTTCTCATTAATGGCATCCTGAAGGGTAGAAGCAGTCTCATCCCAAGCCCAGCAGGCACTCTCATCTCCAATGACGTTAGTGGTGTACTTTTCGATGTTGCCCCGCACCCCGAGCCAACGCAAATAAAGTTTGTAATACTCTCCAGTGACAACGGAGGATGTGGCAGAGAGGGTCAATGTCTGGACCTCTTGGCTTCCTCCATCCGTAACAGTCTTAATGTCAACATTCCTGTTCATTCCGCCGATCTGCGTCGAATCATATCCGGCGCAGGTACCCTCGTTTTCGATTTCAAGAGTACCAACGTTGGCAAGGTGAGCTCCAGTGAAGTAAATGTCGTAAGTGTACGCGTCGATTCCAGCCTCCAGGGTAGTGACAGCGAACTGAGGAAGACCACCAGTAATGAGGGTAACATCCTTCGAGCTTCCGGCAGATGAGGTTGAGAAGGCCTCTGTAAGGGTCACTGTGGTTCCAGCACTGTCGATCGCCTTGATAACATATGCCTTGGTTGCCACAGAACTGTCCTCGATCCGGATTCGGTCTCCAGCCTCCATGAAACCATTCACGGAGGACGACATCGTGACATCAGCGCTGTTATCGACCGTGGTAGCATAGTCATCGAAAGAAGTCTCGGTTCCGCCAACATCGTTGCAGCCGTTTGTGCTTCCCTCGGCAACTATCTCAACAGCGGGGAAGTTGGAACCGAGCACCGAAGAAGTTCCAGCTACGCTTGCCCTACCTTCGTAAGTGACATCGTATGTGTATCCGTAGCCGCTGGCATAAGATCCGTCACCAGAACGGGTAACAGTGATGTGATTGGCATCATCAGCCAAGCCATTTCCGTCCCAGTCACCAAATGAGCCATCTCCTAAGGTATCAAGAGCAGCCTTAAACTCGGAGGCAGTGAGGCCATACTTGTAGCAAGCAGCTGTGACCTTCTCCTCACCATTATGAGTGAGCTTGATCTTGAAGTACCCTGAACTGTCAGAGTTTTGAGACACGGAAGCCGTGGCAAAGGAAGTAATGCGGGTAGTCTGAGGCACAGAAGCGCCCCATCCATACTTTGTAACAGTGACAGGCTGGTTAACATAGTAGACATCAATGTTAGTCTTTGCGCTCACGTCACTCAGCCACGTGACCTTCTCAGTGAGGGTGATTTTCTTTCCATCCTCAGAGATAGAATCGATCATGTAGCCGTCCTTCTCAGCATTATCCTTGGTTGACGAGGACGCGTAGCTCGCATGAGATTCTTTGTATTCCATGAAACGAACAACATCACCAGGTTTGAAAGCTCCAGATGCGAAGTTGTTTGCTGAGGAAATGAAGGTGTTCTTCGTGGAGGAAGCAGTATCAACGAGGTCGATAGAGGTTCCAGCAAGAGCGTTTGCGAGGGAGGTAGCAACCTGGATCTTGTCAGTGGTGGATGACTTGATGACGTAAACAATATCTCCATCAGTGAGAGGGTTGAGGTTGGTTTCACCACCGTTCGAGTACTGGAGAGCATCTCCAGTGTTCAGAGCAGCATACTCGGCGGAAGTAACGTCAATGGTAGTTGCGCCCGCTGCGGCATCGTCAACAGCACTTTGGCCGTCAAATGCTCCAATGAAAAGGCCAGGGGCCAGGAACATGTTGCCAGTGGATGTAGTTGACAAAGAAATTCCAGTTGCAGTGGGATCAATGGCATTCGCATGAGTGCTGTGCAGGTCGATCGTGTTGGGGGATGCGGTGGAGCCATGCTTACGCAAATAGTAGACAGTACCGTCAGCCAAACCAGTAACGGTACCCTTGAAAATGACAGCATCGCCTGTCTTCAAGGCAACGAACTCTGAGTACTGAACTGTAACGAGTGCGCCATTGACCTCCGAAGTTCCAAAGCCATCAACAAGAACATGAGCATAAGAGAGGGTGAACTCTGATTTGGATGAGCTTCCGGTGTCGCCCTTCGTGAAGTCAATCTGCTTCCCTGATGGGTAGTCAGAGAGCAGCTTAATGTCGCCAATGGCACCCTCGAGATCAGACGCTGTGGCAGACCATGGGAGGCACACAGAGGTAACTTCAGAGTCCTGGCCAGCTCCAGACGCACAGCCAGTGGACTTATGGCAGTCTTCAGTGTATTTCAGCTGGTAGTACTTGGTTCCAGACACAGAGCCCCCGTCAAGAGCGAGAGTAAGTTTCTTGTGTTCAACCTTTCCTCCCTGGACGAGCGTCCGAACGGTGTAGGACGTCAAGCCATCGTCAGCTCCTGTCAAAGGAGCAACGTCAGGGCTGGAGCATGTCTCAACAGTCACTTCGTCAACATCTCCGACAACAGAGGTCCCTGAGAAGTGAATCATGTACACGAAAGGATCCGCAGCAGTGCCTGTGCCATCTCTAGTAACTTCCACTCCATTATAACCAATGGCCGGGATCGCATTAATAAGCGAAGTCATCGTGGCAGCAGTGGTGTCCCTGTTCATGCAGGCAGTTGTGGCATTGCGAGCATTAATATGCAAGTTCAACTTGAACTGAACTGAGGAAGGAGCGCTGCTGTGTGTGTAAATAGCCTGCACCTCAACTCCAGTCCTGTTGATCTTGTAGGCGTCACCCCCGATGTTGACCTGGTGGCCAGGGGCGAGGACAGTGTGCTGTGCAGAAGAGGTGGTAACAATAGGCGACCCTCTCTCGGTTGTGACAGTGTCAAGTAGAGCTGATCCGTCTCCTCCCGGGTATAGGTTGGCATCTCCAGTGAAGCCGCCTCCAATTCTGAACTTCTGGCCGGGTGCAACATGCTTCCTGAGGTCGCCGCCGACGATTGTAGCCGTCTTAGAGTCCCTAGTTACAGTGGCAGTAATACCAGGGATGAGTTGCATGGCCCTGTCCCCTCCAGAGGCAGACATGTCACCAACAGACGAGAGCTCATCGAGCATCTGGTCGACGTTGCTAGGGGTCTCCTCATAAGAGAGAAGGCCGGTGGAGCTACCACCGTAAGAAACAGTGAATGAGCCGGAGAGAGCAGTGGAGCCACTGGTAACAGGGGTGTTTTCCGCCATGGCGCTGTCTCCAGTTAGAGACCCGTATGTGACGGATATGGGGTCGACGTTGCCACTTCCAGGAGGGAATGTGAAGCCAGAGGACATACCGGGGTTCTTGACAAACCTGATATTCCACCTGTATCCTCCTGGGGTGCCATCGACAAGGACTGGTTCACTTCCCCATCCACCACTCAGGGAAGATGGGTACTCAGTACGCTCAATGTGCAGGTCACCAACCGTGCTCATTTCCTCAAGCTTCATCATCATTCTCTCGGCGGTCTCATCAAAGATCAAAGAACGGGGGCCCTCAGCAGAGAAGAAGTCAACCGTGAAGGTACCTCCGAGACCAGTGGATCCCTTCTGGGCCTCACTGACAACGGGTGCATTCACGTTGCCCTGCACATCGGCTTCTTGGGTAACAACAAGGGGCGAAACATCACCAGTTCCAGGTGGGGTCTGTCCAAGGTTCTTGACGAAAGTAATTTGCCACTCGACAACACCATACTTGTCAATCACAGTCCTAGTGACATTGACACGGCGGAAGGTTCCACTGTTCTCAAGGTGCCACTTGATAGAAGCGTCAGTGTACCCCTGGTCAGGTCCCTCTGCATGCGCGTTCCAGACCAGTTCCCAGCCACCATGGTCGGGGTTGGGGATAACGTTGGTGTCTCCAGTGACGTGGAAGGCGGTGAAGTTTCCGCGAAGGACATTACCATCAACGCAACCAGAAGTGGTTTTGTCATTAGGATGGACAACAGAGTCGATTGTGGAAGAAGACGTGACAGCCTGAAGGTTCATAACGTCGAAGGGCTCAACCTCACCAGTCTTAAGGAAGCCTCCAGTCTGAATACTGTGGGCGACACCACTTGCTGCAACGCCAGAGAGAGTGATGGGGTCTGCTCCCTGCTCCTCCAAAAGCTCAACTGAATGAGTCCCGGTACCAGCTGTGTCAAGAACAATAGCACTTCCACCCTCAGTCCTCGAGAAGGCCATCTGGTTGGCAGTACTACTCTTGATGGCATAATAGTATGAACCGTCGTGAAGCGTTTCTCCGGCGCTCGAAAAAGCAGTTCCACCCCCAGTGGAGTACTTAACCTTCTGCTTCGTTCCAGTCGCAAGGGCAGCATAGAGAGTGGCATCAATAAGAATCTCGTTGGCAGTGACGGCGCCAGGGGTCTGGGTTCCATCAACTGCGGCGTCAGTAATGCCCTCATTTATCTCGCTGTACTCGCCGCTTTTCACAACAGAAGAAGCAAGGGAGATCTTACCGTCTCCAGCGGTGTTGTGAGAACCCTGCTTGATCAACCAGTAAACGGTGTTGTCAGCCAGACCACCAATTGCAGAGCCCCCGTTCACCCTGTAGGTGACGCGGTCTCCAGTAGAAAGGGTCTTGTACTGAGTGGCGCCGATAACAATCTCGTCACTTGCAACGAGCACAACGCCTGCCTGCGTGGCGTCAAAAGAGACAGAAGTCGAACCAGAAGACGCCACCGTCCCAGCGGCAAGGTTGGCTGGAGTAGAGCCACATTTTGCCATCAAAGCGACGTTGTCCAGAGTGGCAGCGGTCCCACCTGCACTGTTGATAGTCATAGGGCTAGTCCCTGCAAGGGCAGCAGCCTTGGTTGCCATCAGCTTAATGTTGGGTGAAGTGGACTTGTAAACAAAGTAGTTTGTAGCATCGGTGAGGCCAATCGAGGCAGTGTCCTGGGTGTACAGGAATTCGTCTCCAGTGTTGAGGGCATTGTAGACTTTAGCATCAAGAACAATCTCATTACCAGTAACAACGGCAGCATCTGATCCATCGAAGGTGATCCTGTAGACAGTGTGGAACTTCATACCATCGTTGGTTCCAGGATCCGCAATGTCTCCAGCAGCGCCGGCGAACTTGACCGTATAGATGTATCCATTGGGCGCGTTAGTCTCACTCCTGGTCCTGACAACGCTGTAATGAGTCTCCTCGGTAATTGCGGTGACACCAGCATCATTGATAGCAGCCTTGAAAGCAGGCTCAAAGGCAGCACCGAAAACAGCGGCATCATCAGTGTTCCTGATGCAGTCAGACAGAGGAGCCGAGGAAGTCTCTCCGTAGAACTCAATGACGAAGGCCTTGTGCACGTTGCTTGGAGTCTCAGATCCATCCTTCCACCCCGCATAGGAAGGATCCTTGACGTAGACGAGCTGAGTCTCAATCTTTGAAGGGGGTGGGAGAGTACTAGAGGCGTCCGTGATAGTAACATAAGAGCAGTTGTACATGTTCTGGCCGGTGAAGTGGAGCTCTTTCGCAGCATTGGCCATGTCCGTGGTAAACTTGGTGTAAATTGGGGTGCTAACGCAAGCTCCGGACATTGCCGAAACATCAGGAGCGCACTTCCCTGAGTCGCAGAACTTGGGAACATCTCCAGGAGAGTTACAGAAACCGTCAGCAGTGTCCTTCTGCTCGCAACCACCAAACTGTCCCCCGCTTTCGTCGGCATCACGGAGGAAGGTGACAGTCCATGTGTAACCTCCATTATTTCCACCAAGGTTGACAGCAGACCTAGTGACAGCAACATCACCAATGTTGGTGAGAGCCTCGAGCTTCTCCTCGATAGAAGTTCCGTCTCCGCCAGATTCAGCTTTGGAACCATAAGCATTGTGAGAGATGAGCCCAGTGCACTGTTGACTTTGAATGTTGATGACCTTGTGGCCGGTAGTGTCGAGACAGACCTTGAAACTTCCCGAAAGAGGCTTAGTACCCTCAGTCTCCTTGGAGACGGAGCAGCCATCAGCTGGAAGGGCACCGTTGGTCGTGTAAAGCGCGTCGGAGACACACTCAATCATGACCTGAGGACCAGCATTCTTACCCCAAGCCATGCTGATATCAGTTCCAGACCAGGTGTCCGTCCAAGTGGCGGCCGCGCCCTTCCAGTTGTGAACAGCATTTCCAGAAGCAGATGGAAGGTATGAATCGTCATGGGTTACGGTAGGATTCTTCCAAGTATTGGACGCAAAGGTGATGCTCCAAACGTAGCCTTCAACCTGAGTACCTGTAGAACCTTTTGACTCTCCAGTGCGGATCGCACCGGAGGAGCGCGAAACTATGACTTCAGAGGGCTTGATGGAAGATAGCTGGTTAAGTTGAGACTGAACCTCAGACGCAGCAGCATTGTATGGAAGAGGACCGGTGGTCTGGCCGTTGAAGCGCAACTGGAAGGTTCCCTGGAGGTTCGTTCCGGGCGTGCTCTCGACGAAGGTAATTCCAGATCCTGAGCTTGGCTGTAGGTTCGTTGTTGTTTCCGACAAGTCGGGAATGTTGCCTCCAACATCTTCATGATCATAGGTGATGGTGTAAGTGTAGCCCATGGCCTGGTTGGTAGGCGAGGCAGAACGAACGACAGTGACCTTAGTGGCATCACCTCCTAGGAAGGCAGCACCGAAGGCAGTGGCAAAGGCAGATCCAGACAGAGCTTGGTTGGTTCCACTATCTTGGACCGAGAAGGCACTGTCGGAAGATGTGAAAGGAGCCCCAGCAAGGTAAGAAGTTCCAGCCCACGAAAGCCCGTAAGAACCTCCAACCTGGTTACCGTCAACAGCAACGCCAGAGAGCGGATCAAGGGCCCAAGAGGCAGGATTAGCAGCATTGGCGGTCCCGCCGAAAGTGTCAGGCATGCGAGCGGAGCTGTCCTCGTCTCCAACCAATATGGTGCTCACAGGAGTAGGTGGACTAGGATCCTGCGGTTGTAGAAGGTTCGTCTCCGTTGCTGTCATGGCAGGAATGTTTCCTCCCCTAGTAAGGAACGTAATTGTCCAAGTATACCCTCCAGTCCACCTTCCATGCGTGGAAGGAGTGTAGGCAGAACGAGTGACTGCCACTTCTCCCCAGACCTTTTCAGTGGAAGAAAGAGTGTGGGCAGTACCAGTCGAGCCGCCCGCGAAGGCAATCTTAATAGGGCTGGCTGCAGTAGCATCCTGGTAAGTACCCGCGAGTGAGATCCTATCAGCAGTTCCTGACTTGATAACCCAGTAGATAGTGGTGTCCGTAAGTTCGGCAACAGTGCCGCCGTTTTCCTCGTAATAAACAGAGTCACCAGAACTGAAACTAGCATACTGAGCGGAGGTCACAGCAATTTCATTGTTGACGCTATCAATATCATTGGCAGCATCGAAAGTTATGAGAGTGCTCTTCGTAACAGGATGGATGGACCTACTAAGTTCGAGCCCAGCAACCATGTTATCAGCCTCCACATTGTACCTCAGAGCAGGGGAGTTGGCAGCTGAAGGAGTTCCCTCGAACTCATGCGGGAAGGACGTGTGAAGCAAGAATGTTCCATAAAGCAGGGATCCGTAAACACGGGTAGGGGCACCAGTAGTTGTGGGTTGGACGGTACAAGACGAGGTTGCACCAGCATCGCCAGAAGTCTTTGTCAGGATTGTGTTTGAAACGCAAACAAGATCGTTGACGGAATCCGAAGCTTTCGTGAAGGTGACCTTGTACCAGAAGCCGACCAAAGAGGCATGGGAGGCAGTGATAGGCGTACGAGTCACAGTGATACCAGAAGTAGCTATGGAATCGACACCCTCGAGCTTGTTGGTGAACTCTCCATTTGCCGTGACGTCAGAATCATACGTGACAGTGATGGCAGCCGTCTCAATGATTCGAGCTGTAGCGCAATAAGTACTGACACCATTCCTGTTAGGGTCTGCCTTGCCGTTTGCATAGTCGTTGAAGAAGTGTCCATACTCAACATCGGTGTAGGTGTTGGCAGCCTTTGAGACCACACCAGTGGCAGTGACAGTGTAAGGGCTTGATGTTCCGGTAATAGCATCGACCTGAGCGTACTCGTCACAAGTTCCAAAGTCAGAACAGGAGCTGGTGAGGCCACCAATACGGATCCAATCCCCGACAGAGGGGGGGAGAATCTCAATCACAGTGTCAGAGACACCACCAGCATTGGCAGTAAGAGCATCCAAAGTTCCAGCAAAAGCATTGGCGGCGGATGTGGCCAGGCCCATCTTGTTATTAGTAGTACTCTTGACAGCGAAGTAAGTTTGACCATCGGTTGGTCCAGTAATGGCGGTAGAACCAGCCGTGTACTTGACACGGTCACCAGTTTTAAGAGCCGTGTAGAGCGCACTACTGATGGTCATCTCGTTGGCGGTTACACTACCAGCCGTTTCGTCTATAGCCGCATCACTGATAGTGGCAACGGTCAGGGAGGAAGTTCCAGCAGTGATGACACTGGTTAGCGCAGAGGTCTTCGACTCGCACTCGTACTGCAACTTGATGGTTCCGTCAGGCTGGTTCCCAACGATGTCATCGTTGACGACAACGCTAGCCTGAGGAATTGTACAAATGTTACCAGCATTTGTATAAGTGCTAGCATAACCTGATACTTGCTCGTTCTTGTCACACTTGTCGTTCGTCACATAAGTGCTGGTGTGATCACCCATCGCAGGGTCGGAAGGCTGCCTGTAAAGGTACACATTCTCCCAAGGAACAGTAAGCTTGGGCACATTACCTCTCAGGTTGTTACCCAGGAAGGTGACCTTATAGGTAACTTCATACTGCCCAGTACAGACGAATTTACTTGTGGCGGTGTCCCAGTTGCAACCACCCATTTGGGTAACCTTGCCAGACCTGGAAACAGAAATAGGCCCCGAAGCAGGGTCACTACTATGAGTCATGAAGCCAGTGGTACCAGCATCATCAGTGATGCCCGCAAGTTGCTTGGCAACGCAGCTCACGCAACCACCATTAGTTGGATCCTCGCTTGTGTTAGCATCGGCTTCGCCACTTTTAACGGTGGCCTTGATCCTTGCAGTGTTACAATTCGTGCCGACAGTGGAGGTGTCAGCGCCAGGAGCACCACCAGATGGGCTACAAGCAATCGTCCCTTTGCCGTCGTCCGTTGCCCCAAGCTGGCAGAAGTTGATATTGTCTCCACCGGAGATGTCTCCGCACTGGTCGAAGTCGAAAGCAAGGGCGAAGTCTCCCCTGATTTCGTCCTCAACCCACGAGCAAGCATTATTGAGAGTGCAAGGAGCAGCGTTAGCGGCACTGCCAGCGGCTCCGACGCTAGCGGTGATGTTGACCTCAGTAAAGGTGAAGACAATGTCCTGCACCTCAGAAATGCGACTGGCGGCAACCTCCACAACCTGAACTTCGGGAATGTCAACGCCGTGGGTACGGATGAGCTGAATCTCATCAATGTCCGTGGCATAGGGAGTAATTGTCTGGACCTCATTGGTGTCTGAAGCAGTTGTAGTGATAGTCTGAACCTCGTTAACAACCTCATCGGCGGTAGTAGTAATGGTTTGGATCTCATCGACACCATTAACAACAGTCCTAACGGTCTGGCGCTCATTAGTGACAGCAACGGTAGCAGTGATGGCTTGCTCCTCAATAACGACGGAGTTAGCCTCAACAGTAATTGCCTGAACCTCATTCACGATGTCAGCCTTGACAAAGGAAGTGTGGCCAAAGTTTGAGTCAGTTCCGTACTCAACAAGGTAGTAATCGATGGAGTCACCTCCATCGAAGGAAGGCGTGTCCCATGCCGCCGTAACTGAAGTAGAGGAGGAAACAGTGGCTCCCCCGGAAGCAGGAGACTGCGCAGCAGTATCGGAGAGAGTGATGGCGGAGGGAGTAGAGGATGAGACAGGTCCAGCACCGACAGCGTTGACAGCACTCATCCTGACATAGTATGTTCCTCCAGAGTCAAGATCGCCGCTCTCCAATCCCGAGAAGACATCCCTTCCGCCGATAACATATGACGTTAGGGAAGATGAAACCTCAACAGAGGAGGCAGGAGAGTTGAAGTCCGAGTTGACGTCCCATTCGATGATGTACTGTGTGATGGGGCTTCCTCCATCGCCACCATACTGGCATACGGAAGCAGAAGGAGCCTCCCAAGTGACCTGCATACCGCTACTAGAGGTGGACGCGACAGCAATGGTTTGCACGCTGCCAGGAGCAAGAAGCTGAGCAGCAACGGAGGCTGGGGTTGAGGAAGAAGGAGTTGACCAATCATAATCATTGTATGCAAGGACACGGACATATCGAGGCACCGAAGCAGAAGCAGATGGAACAGCAATGTTGTAGCAGAACTGAGTCTGGGTAGAGTCAGTCACAACAATATCGTGCTGGAACCCAGAGGTGGCAATGTTGGCAAAGGAAGAGGCCAAATCCCACTGTACACGGTAGCGAGTGATAGGTGCACCTCCCTCATCAGAAGGTTTCGTAAACGTGACCTTTATGGCGGTATCTGACATTGGGAAGATACCCACACTAGCCACTTGGGCTGGAGGAGTCTTTGGAGAGAGGGGTGCTGGGGCAGCAAGAACATAGTCACCTAGGCCCTCGCTGTTGTAAGAACGAACACGGTAGTAGTAAGCAACGCCCTTCGAAAGTCCTGTGACGGTTGTCTGAAGGGTCGAACCACCCGCCACAGTCTTGCTTCCGTAGTTGGTAGGTGAGACACCATTCACCAACGTGTTCACCTGTCCCTTAGCAGATGGACCAGTGAGCTCAGAGTCGTCAACCTCAACGAGAGGCAGAGGGCCAAGCTCCGTGAGGAAAGTGATGAGATAATCGTGACCGTTGTTGCTGACAAAACGGTTGACGTCAACAGTTCCAATAGTGGAAAGAGCCTGGAGAGCATTCTTCACGTCAGTTGCCGAGGCGTCATGGATGAGAGGAACAGTGCTCTCCCCACCGTAGCTGAGGGAAAAGGTTCCACTGATGGGAGCCTCTCCGTCAACAAGTGTGTAGGCTTGGATAGTTGGGTTGACTCCACTCCAGTTGTCAGCGCCAGTAGCAACAATAAGGGGCTGATCACCAACATGCGAAGTGTAAGTGATAGTCCACTCGTATCCGTAAGCCCACGTATAAATATTGGCAGCAGTCACTGTTGCCCCCATGAGGTTGAGAGAGCTTCCATCGACTGCAGTAAGGGTGATGGAGGTTCCGGCGATGTTTGAGATCTTGAAAGTCTCCTCTCCAACCTTGATAATCTGGTTCAGGTTAAACTCATTGTTGCAGTCATTTGATGTGCATCCGGTTGCAGTGATTGTGTTGGCGGTGTTACCTCCATTAATAGCAGCAGTGACTCCGGTAACAAGGTCCCAACTGTAATCCCTGGCAACAGAAATAGTTCCAATGGTAGAGAGCTTGGAGAGTTTCACCTCGAAACTGTTCGGACCATCGGCAGCCTCAGTTACGGAAATGAGCTCGGTAGTCTCTCCACCAAAAGTGAGAGTAAAGTAACCATTGAGAGACTGAGTGTCCGCAGAAGTGCGCACCTTTTGAACCTCAACGATTCCGTCAATAGAAGCCGTGGTGAGCTTCTGTACGCAATGGGCATTCTCTGCAGAGTACCACTCAACCTGGTAGCCGTCAACAGCATCACCATTGGAGTTGCCAACAGTGTTCCAGGCAAGATCAACAGATGTTCCTGAAGAAATGGATGCTGCAACAGATGCGGGAGGCTCGGGCTGCCCACGCGGGATGGAAGATGAAACAGCAGAAGTCTGTCCATACCCAAGACTGTTGTAAGCCGCAGCGCGGGCGTAGTAAGTCTGTCCAGCAGTCACACCAGAGATCTTGTAGGAAAGAGGGTTGGTACCCTTGACATTCTCGAAAACAGTCGCCTTGACAGTGGTTGCAGGTGCAAGGGAAGAAATGACCTTAATCATGCTGATATCACCAGCTCCCTGGACATTCTCGTCCTTGAGATGTGTGAAGGTTACAGTCCAAGCATACATGTTCATTGACGAGGAGAGTTCGGACCTAGCAACATTCACAGTGTGAATGGTGCCAAGATCGTCAAGCGCTCCCTTAATGTCCTGCCAGGAAGCGTCAAAGCTGATGTCTCCGGTCTCAAGGCCCTCAAATGAAAGCTTGAAGGTTCCGCTGATGGCAGTTGGCGCATATGTGTGGATAGTCTGTACTTCATATGTGTACTGAGACGGGTAAAGGTCAGCAACTCCGGGGGTGATCTCAGAGACCGACATATAGGCATCATCACCAACAATCTTCTCATCGTTCACAAGGAGCTCTCCAATGTTACCAGAGATCCCCTTGAAGGTGATCTTCCACTTGTAACCATTACCAAAGGTTCTCCTAGTGACCTTAACAGGGGTTCCGGCAATGTGATTTGTGGAGGTGAGAATGGCGAGGGCATCCTCGAGGTCAGTGGCAACAATATCCCAGTCAAGGTCAGCTGTTGTCTGTCCACCCCAGGACAGGGTGAAGGTTCCAGAGCGAGGGACGACAGCGTCACCACCACGGAAATAAAGGCTGACCTCCTGGACCTCCTGCACAATGGCAACCTCGTCACTTCCGTAGTATGCCGAGCTTGGGTCGAATGAGGACGACGTGTCCCACTCAACCTTGTACTTGGTGACTTCAGCTCCGCCATCATTAATGGGTGGCAGATATGACAGAGAGAGGGAGTTCTCAGTGTAGTACTTTCCAAGCACAACAGACGTAGGCTTGCTAGGAAGACTGCCGTAGTTGGCAGTCGAAGTAGTCCTGACTTCAGATGGGAACCCAAAACCCTCGGCATTCTTTGCAGTGACCCTTACAGCATACGTTCCCTGCTCTTCCAAGGCAACATACTGAGAAGTGTAAGCTGCGTTGGCAATTCCACTGCGAATGGTGTCGTGGTGGATGGAGAAACCAGCATCTGAGTTGGGAATACTCGAAGAAAGAGCAGCTATGTCTCCCTGGGGATAAACGCCCCAGAAAGCGATGGTATAGATGTAACCGTAGTTCCAAGCAGCAGTAAGGCCATTGCCACTCCTCTCAACGGTCACTTGGTCAACAGAGGAGAGAGCCTTAAGGGAGCTCTCAACGAATGCTGAAGGCGAACCATAAGGGATTGTGGCAGTGGTCTCCCCGTTAAACGTGAGCTTGAATTGATTAGAGGTTGATGGAGTGGATGCTGTACCACTGGCATCGTTGCTGCCACCAGAAATGGAAACAGTAGGAACAGACGTGTAGCCACTTCCCTTCTCAGTCATGGTAAAACTCGTGATGGCTCCGGCACCAGAGACGACGGCAGTTGCAGTGGCCTGGACTCCACCCGCAAGGTCAGGTGCACCAATAGTCACGACAGGAGGCGTAGTGTGGTAGTTAGAACCGCCAGCATTTAGGGTGATTGACTCAATCTGACCTGTAACGCCAAGTCCAGCTGTGGCATCAGCAGTGTCTCTCAGGGCAAGTGTCTGCATTTCACTGGGGACACCGATCACATAATTATTGGCAGGCTTGCCCTGAGGGCGAGTCAAGTGAATCCTGGCATTCTTCCCACGCCAGTTGCCCTCGGGAACAACACGGAAAGTGTCAAGGTCCCCAGTGTAGGCCTTCATGACAATGCCATACTCTGCTCCGTTGCCCTCGTTGAACATCCTGGCGCCGATGTTGTCGTACCCCACAATACCCTTAAGAGCAACAGATGTAGACGTTACAGACTGGACAGCAAGCTTGTCTTCTCCAACCCAAACATAATCGTTGGCAAGGCTAGCCGTGGCAGTGAAACCGGTTCCACTGCCAGAAGTGCTAATCGAAATGGTAGGGGCGGAAGTGTATCCAGATCCGGCACTAGTGATGGTGATGCCGCTGATCTTCTGAACCTTCAGTACATGGTCGGTCGCGCTATCTCCTCCTCCTCCAGCCGTTAAAGTTATCTGGTTGCCAAGAAGAGCGTTAGCCTTGGAGTCAGCGAGGCGAATCCGTGTAACACCAGCGGGGCTAATAGTCCAGGGCTGAGCCTCATCTTTGATGACGTAGTATGTTGTCGAAGTGACAAGCCCTGTGATGGTGCCGGTCCCCTCAACCCAGACAACGGCATCGCCTGTCTGAACTTGGTTGAATATAGTTTTTACACCAATGTAGTCGTTGGCAAGGTCAAGCAAAGAGGGAATGATTGTCTCAGTCACATCAGTGACAACAACAGATCCTGTTGCCGTTGTTCCACCAGCAGGGGGAGCAGAGAATGTAATAGTTGTGGTATCTGCTGAAGCAAAACCAATTCCACCTGTCTCGACAGTGGCAGAGCCGACTTTTGCAAGCGAAAGGACAGAAGTCAAATCAGCGGTGGTGTAGGCAGTGACAGTCTCTGCGTAAACAGGGACAGTAACATCTCCGTTAGTGACAGTGGTTCCAGTGAAAACTGTGTTGAGGGTTAGGCAGTCGGCACCACAACTGTTCCCGTTAACAACAGCGTTAATATCAGCGATTGTGTACTGAACACCCTCAATGGAAATCTTATCAGAAATAGAGAGGGACAGGCCAAGAACAGCACCGTCATCAAGAACAATAAGGGGTTTCAGACTGGCGTCAGTCGATGATGGGTAAGAGTTCTTGATGTTGTACTCAGCCATGATGGTAACAAGACCAGGCAAAGCCTTCTTGCTCACCACATTCTTTCCAATAAAGGCGTCATACAGGCCAGATTGGTCACTCTCGTAAGGCTGGACGCAGGTGGCAGTGAAGGGAGAGGAGAGAACAAGGGTGGTGACTCCCAAATCCGCAAGTTTATTCACATCCGAAAGAGAGTGGTCAGTACCAGCCCCAGCAGTGATGGCAATAGCAGTTGGGGACTCAGCAACAGCTTCGGAGTGCTTCTCAGCAAGCTGGATTTCACTGCCAGAGGATTTGATAACCCAGTAGATTTTGTCATCTACAAGGTTACCAATTACAGTGTCTGCACCAGTTGCTTGTGGGTTCCCGAAAGAGTACAAAACAGCATCACCGGTGTTCATAGAAGCATACGCAGAAGCACCAACATCAATCTTACCACCAGATACAGCAGTGTTTCCATCAAACGTAACGATGGGGCCTCCAGCAGCGCTTGTGAAGTTAAAGACGTGGTTCTTGATGAAGCCCACATCTTTACTGTTGGCACCATACCAGTCATGGACATTGATTTGGGGATCGTGCTCAAAGGTCATGTTAGCAATTGTTGCAAATTCAGAGCAACTACCAATAGTAACACTATCACCAATTGCTACAGATGTCGTAAGGTCACCCATCGACATGACAGTCTGGCCATTGGAGTACTCAGAGAACTTCACACCCCTTGATGCCCTAAACTTGGCATCGGCCAAGAGTTGAGAGTCACCAGAGAATCCAACAGCATCGGAGTCACTTCCAATTACAGCAACCTTTGCGACACTGTTCATTTTCTCCAGGGTCTGGGTAACCTTGAGGTTGGTGGCACGGTACGAGATAGGCTCGGACACCTCGCCATTGAAGTGAACCCTGAAGTCGCCAGAAATGTCACCAGCCTCATCAGAGAATGTCGTGATGTTGACCATGTGGTAGATGTTGGCAGAGGCGTCGGTGCCAATAACCTTGACGTCGGAAATTTGCATCATCTCAAGGTCCCCATCAACGGAAGCAAAGGTGATGACCCAGGCAACGCCATAGGTCTTGTCGTTATGTGCATGCTTGCTGACCTCAACATTGGTGATGGCCGAGAATTGCTGGATAGAGACCTCCATCTGAAGAGCAGTAGAAGACACAGGGATTGCAGAAACAACCTCTCCTCCATAGTGGAGGTCAAAGGTACCACTGAGCGCACTGCTTCCATCAATAACAATGGTCTGGGTCTCCGAGACACCTCCGCTGCAACCTGTCTCCTCAAGAATAGGGAGGACAGTGAGGGTGTGGTCTGAGGAGGTTGCGTCCCAAGCAGCACATCCTGTGTTGGCAAAATTCTTTCCAAAGGCATGATCGACCTTGCGAAGGGTAGGCCACTCTCCAGAAGGGTACTCTCCCTTAAAGTAAACAGTGTACTCAAAGGGGAAGCCATACTCGTTAGCAGGGATGGCAGTCGCTTTCACAATCACATCGTTCTCCACGTTAACAAGATTATTGAGTGCAGTCTGGATCACAGAAGCAGCGGCATTGTAAGCAATGCAGCCGGTTTCTTGTCCATCTAGGGACAACTTGTAAGTTCCAGAGCTTACAGCAGCGTCTGTGGCACGAAGAACGATCTTCTGAACTGAAGACGAAGTGCCAATCACAGTGCTTCCGCACGTTGATGTATCAGCGATCATGTAGTCAAAGCCGTAGTTAGTGGGGTTTTGGGCGGTAGTTGTGACATTTTCAACAGTTCCACTTATGGTTCCAAGTGTACTCTCAGAGTACAGAGCAGAGTTGTCAACGGTAAGATCACCAAGTTGGCCGACATCTTGAACAAAGATAACATCCCACTGCTTTACGAGACTAGCACGTGTAGCGAAACGGATCGCGTGGCTGGTCCCTCCTCCAACAGAAGCGATGGTTTTCTTTAGGGTGTCAGCAATGGCGTTCTCCCTAGTTTCGTAGAATTTCACCTTGTCAGGTGCAATCTTTTTCACGTAGTAAGTTGCACCTTCGGTCAAACCATTAATGACTGTGCTGGCAGAAACTCCCTTGGTGTAAGTGACAGAGTCACCGTCCTCAAGAAGTCCATAAGCTACAGAAGATATCACAACAGTATCAGCAGCGGTGTCAACAATGCCTGCATTAGACCCATCAAAGACATCAACATAAAGGTTATTGTCCGTCACAATAACATCTCCGATAGTGGTAAGGGCCTCAAGAGCAGCCTCGACCTCACTAGCGGTCGAATCGACAGTGAGAGGGGTGGTGCTTTCGCCACCGTAGGCGAGCTTGAAGAATCCAAGGATGTCGTTCTTCTGGGTGTTCCTCACCCTGATGGTCCTTGAGTCCCTGACACTGCCACCGCTGAAAGAGGAGTCAGACGTCCACTCAATCTTGTAGAGCTCAATGTCACTGCCCTCGGAGCTTGGAGTCGTAAACTTGACATCAATCTGTGAGGACGAAAGAGAGGCAAGGGTAACCTCAGGAGCGGCAGGCACAGTACGGACCACGTGGGAGAAAGGCACAACTCCCTCACCAGACGACTGGTGAGCCGTAGTGTAGTCTCCATATCCTGCACTGTTGGCTGCCGACACACGGGCGTAGTACTCTCTTCCTGTCGTCAAGCCCCCAGCTATGGCGTACATGCTGACAGGACTTCCGGCAAGGTTCTCTTTAATAGTAAGATTTAAGCCGGTTCCGGAAAGGGCGTTGGCGGCAGGGTTGGAGCTAACAAGAAGAGGAACATCACCAGTGTTATCGATGTAAGTAATGACCCACTCGTAGCCATTAGTTGTTGACTTCCTAAGAACGTCAACAGAGCCGACAGTACCGAGACTCTCGATCTTAGTGGCAAAATCTTCAGCAGGCTCGTCATAGCTCATAAGAGCGACCTTGTGGCTGTTGTCAAACTTGAGCTCAAACTGACCGGTAATGTCGGCAGCTGTCGCATCAAGAATGACACGGTGAATTTCACGATTTCCGACAGTCTGAACAGTCGTAGAAATAACGTTGCTAAAGGAAGGAGCTTCTCCAGCAACAACAACGCTAGCGGAGACTGAAGCAGAGCTTCCTGTAAGAATGTCAGTCCCGCCTGCTGAGTGTGCTGAGACAACACAGCTGTCAGCACTCCAAGTTCCAGCACGAGGACTGTAGGGCAAGCCAGCGTTGGTCCCAGAGTCCTGGTTCGCAAGAGCAGCCTGGCCATCCTCGTAGATCTCCCAGGTAGTGTGGTCAGCCTTGACCCTGATAAAGTAAGGAGTTCCGGCCTTCTTATACTGAGGTTTGTCATTTTCCATGCTTACCCTCGTATAGATGCCATTAGCCTCTCCGCCAGAACCAGTTGTGCAACCTGTGACAGTGACATACTCCTCGGTAGACTTGTAAACCTGGAGTTCCTTTCCAGCCAAGGCAGAGCTTGAGCCGCTCATGCTGTTGAAAGTGACACTCCACGTGTACCCTCCGGCAGAATTTGGTCCGAAACGTGAGACATCAACATCTCCGACAGAAGGAAGAGACTCAATGAAGGTCTCCATCTCCGAGGCAGTTGCATCAAAGGGTACGTTGATCTTCTTCTTCTTGTAAACAGTGACCTGCGCATTCAATGCCGAAGTTGAACCGCCGGTATAAGCGCTGTTAAGGGTGAAAGTCCATGGCCCAGTGCCAGTCATTCCACTTAATGTGTGGTAATGGGCTGTACCAGTTGTGTCCTCAACAATCATGATCTCCTCATTGTCTCCGAGAACACCGGTGGGGTCAGGTTGGGCTGCACCAGTGAACGTAAGGGTTTGGGAACCTTCAGTAACAGAGGCCATTCCGATGATGTTATCCATCACATAGATGTTGGCGTTTGACACTCCAACCCTGTGGTAGTCTGTAATAGTGAAAGACGAAGCCGAGACGCTCTCAACGGTACATATCTGGGTACCAATAAGCACGGTATCATAAGCATTCAGCAACAGTGAAAGGTCGTTGGTAGTGGTGACAGTTTTGCTTCCAGCGATGACAGACACTGTCTCAGGACCAGTGTTGACCTGGGCATCGAGAAGAATCTGCGTGTAGTCTCCCTCGAAATCGAAGGAAATGTCAAATGATCCGCCGAGGTTGGCAGTGGCATCAGTTGAGATTGCGACAACCTCCTTAACAGCCCCACCAATTCCAGTTGTGGCGGTGCTTGTGCCAACTTTAAAGGTTGAGGGCAAGATAGTCTTGCAATCAGCATCACCAGTAACGACTTCCATGTCGGAGACATCGACATTCGACAGAATGCTTCCATCAAAAGTGACAGTGTAGGAGTAGGTCTTAGAACCGTCGTTGGATCTCACCACGCTAACACCATCACAGTTAGGAAGCTCCTCAACGTAAAGAGCAACCGTCTCAGCGGAAGCTCCAACGTCAATGCAGCGGGTCTTTTGCGTGTTGACCTTCAGCTTGAAGCTTCCAGCTGTGAGATCGGCATTATCGGTGGTGCTAATATTGAAGGTCTTGACCTCGTCGACCGAGGTAGCAATCTCAACCTTGTAGGATGAGATGGGCGCCCCGTTGCTTCCCTCGGGGAAGACGTTAGAAGGCGCCTCAAAGTCAACCCTGAGGGAAGAAGATGACTCGGCATTGAAGTGCGCGAGCTTGGGAACGCCAGGAACAGCGTGAGGAGTGCTCGATGCAGGGGTGTTGGGGTATCCAACATACACATAAGGGGACAACTGGGCGACGCTGTTGTAGGGTTGCGCCTCAGCAGAAACCCTAGCAAAGTAGGGGGTTCCAGGACTAAGTCCCTCGATGGTGTAAGAGTAAGTGGCCGTGGCAGCCCCCGCAAAAACCTTGGTGACTGGAGAAGATGCTACAACCTCGACACCGACGTAGTCCTGGTCAAGAGTGAGACACCCAGCGCCACAACTAGCATCGTTGATGCCAGCGACAGTGTACATTGTACCATCCACAGTGATTGTACTGCCAGCAGTGATCTGGGAGTCAAGGGGTGTGTCAACAATAAGGCGCTTCCTTAAAGACATGTCGGCATTGGCTGGATAGGAGGAGACAACAGGGGAAACAGTAGTAGCATCTGCAACATTCTCAGTCACAGTGACTGAATCAATAGGACCAAGAGCCGTCACAGTGCAATCTGTGTCAAATGTGGTACACTGGGTCTCAAAACTTGGCTCAGTGTCCCATTCAACGTGATACTGAATCACAGGTGATCCCCCAGTAGAGACGGGGGCGTCCCAACTGAGAGTTATCGAAGTTGAGCTTGCGACAGCCGCCACAAGATTTTGGGGAACGGTAGGAGCGCTGTTGTAAGTCTGCACGGAGGCAGGCCAGCTTGAGGTGCTCTCAGACCAGCCAGCGGCGTTCTGAGCAGACACCCTGATAAAGAGAGGACTGAGAGCGTTGACATTGTCGGAAATAATAGTGCTGTAGGCAGCCCTTCCGACAACTCGTTGGGACACGCCCTTGGTGGCCTCAGTTGCGTAGAGGGTGAATGTCGGTACATATATTATGGGAATGTCCCCCCGAGAAGTCTCGAAGGTAATTGTGATGACTTGATTGTCAGTAACAACAGTACCAGTGCTATCGCAAGATGCGCAGACGACAGTCACGTCTCCAACCTGGGAGAGCGCCTCCAACTTCTCTTCGAGGGAAGACCCGTCGTTTCCAGAATCAGCAGCCGTCAGCGGAGCTGCCTGGCCAATGGTCGAAGTAGTCTGTCCAAAGATCTGAATTGTGAAGTCGCTCGCGAGGGCACCTCCGAAGTTGAGGGTCTGCTTTTCCTTAGTTGACCCATTAACAACAATGGGATCGGTGGCAGGAATTTTGCAAGTTCCCCTGGCAGCATCAGTGCACGAAATGAGGTTACCACTGTTAACAGACAACTTGTGAGACTTTCCATTCTGCAAGGTAGAGAAGTAGCGCTTGTGCTGGTCACCTGGGTAGGAAATAGTAGAGAAAGTGACGAGCCATGTGTATCCCTGAGGGTCAGAGCACTGATCGCGGCCAGGCTCGGCACTGCAACGGAGGTGGCGGCTCACAGAAACATCAGTGGTGGTGCAAAGTCCCTGGAGAGCAGCCTGCATCCCTTCGGCTGTCACATCGTAAGGGAGCTGTTCTGTTACTTGTCCGTCGAAAGAAACGGAGAATGTGCCTGAAACGAACTCAGTACTGTCCTGAAGGGAAAGTGAGATACTTTGAACATCAGCCAAAGCAGACGTCGCAGTGGCAGCTACTGTGGCAGATGCTGCCGTGCGGCTGATACTGTGAGTAGCTCCGACACCAACGCTAGTGAGATCCTCTTCATTAGTTCCAGCCAGAGCATCGGCCTGCGCAGTAGACAAGGTAATCTTGTTTGACCCATACTTATAGACATAGTAAAGATTCCCATCAGTCAGTCCGGAGATGGCAGTGGCAGAAGCATCACCCTTACTGTAGGTCACATAGTCTCCAGTGGTCAAAAGTCCGTAAGTCGTGGAAGAGATAAGGATGGTGTTGGTGACGGTGGAAACAACGGCAGTATTAGAGGCATCGAATTGCTCAGTGAAAGAGTTGCGAGTGAGAGCTGCAAAGGTGTCAGAGGTATCGTACTCGACCCTGTAAGTAGTCACGCTGGACCCTCCATCCGTTTCAGGCTCCTCCCACTGCACAAGGATCTCCCCTTGACTGACGGACTCGGCGTACACGTTGATTGGTGAACTAGGTGGCTGGGTAGAGGCCTGGGCAGAACTTGGGTTCGTGGCCTTGGCAATACCTGTTCCAAAGGAGTTGGTTGCGCTCACCCTAGCATAGTAAGAAACACCGTTCATGAGGGACGGGAGGGTTACCTCCTGCAAACCGACAACAGTGACGGATTCAGAAATGGCAGAATCGAGGTTTGCTCCGTTGGAAGTCATCGCGGAAAGGACAGTGTAGTCGGAGGCAGTCGAGGCGCGCTCAGAAGTGAAAGTGACGTCCCACGCATATCCGTTCTTCAACACAGACTTGGTGACATCGACAGTACAAGCGAGAGAAAGGTTCTCGATAGCAGCCTTGACATCCAAGGCAGATGCTTCGTAAGGGATAGCCTCGGTTGTCTGAAGCTTGAAGAAAGGGAGCATAGAGGTTTGTCCGGTAGGGTTCAAGATCTGGGGTGTCTCCACCTGAGAGGTGAACGTTCCTCCGCTGCTGTCAGCATCAAAACATCCGTTCACACCAATATCTTGGACTGTAATTTGAGGAATATCACCGCACACGAGGTCACCAGTGAAAGTAATTGAATAAATCTTTCCGAACAAATTCCCAGAAACGCCAGTGTCAGCAACAGAGACCTTGACATCATCAATGTTCAGAAGGGTCTTCAGCTCAGCCTCCATAGCCGCAGCAGAACCATCCCAAAGAAGACATCCGGCCGCACCACCTGCAGTAGTAGTGCCGGTGACAGCACCGTCGAACGCAATCCTGTAGCCCGAGGCGGATGTTGTTCCAGGGGTCAGATCAGTGCCTGCCTTAGCCCTAATCCTGACGGTCTGGACCTCGTAGCTTGAGTGCTTGAGAGCAACCTCGGTGAGGCCAACAGCGACAGTGGGGTCAGCAACAGATGCAAGAGGAACAGTGGTGGCATCGAAACTTTTTCCAGTATCGGTGCTAACACGGAAAATCTCGCCTTCAGTAGGGTGCCCGACACGAATGTAGTCTCCCCTACTGATCATTCCAGTAACATCGTTATTATTGGTCCCATCGTGTGTGGTCAAGGCAGTATCACCGTACGTAGCTGCAGCAGCCTGCCCGAGAGCAGTGTTGAGCTTGAAGAGGGGTGCTTCATTAAAGACATCCCCGACAAACGTAGCTGCTGTCCAGGGATCAGATACAGAGCAAAGAGGAAGGTTGTCATTGTCATAGACGAGGCCGTTGTCAGCATTGAGACAAACACGGAACTCTTGTCCATCCACCTTGATAAAGTCCCCCCTGGGTACTTCTTCGTTGAGGTTGGCCGTTCCATAGTTGTTGCCTGCACCGCCAGTAGAAGCAACCCTCGTAAGCTGGCTCCTTGCACCGTTGGTGATATAAACCATAGTTGTGGTAGCAGAGCCTGCATCAGAACCAACAATGGTCGTGAAGTCTCCATGGTAGTCGCCAAGAGAGAGGGTGAAGGTGGATGAAGCCACCCAGGGAAGGGTGTGTGCAGCAGTTTTCACTCTCTGGATGGCATGGTCGGCAGGCGAGATGACTGACGTAGGAGCAGCAAAGGAGCTAGTTGTGTCATACTCAACTTTGTACGAGGTAATAGCATCGCCGTTGATGTTTGCATCCTCCTCGAACCTAACCTTGAGAGTAGAATCACTGTAAGTGATGAGGGAAGGAGAAGAAGCAAGGGAGCTAGGCTCAGAGGCAGGGGTAACAGGAGAGCTAGATGAAGTGAAGCTACCATATCCACGGTCAGACGAGGCAGAGACACGGAAATAGTAAGTTTCACCAGTCGTCAAGGCGCTCACGTCGACAGAATATCCAGCCGCAGCTGCATCAGCAGCGGTGACAACCTTGGAGCCATAGTTATCGGGGGCAACACCTGTGACAGGGTTGGTGATGACAACACCAGGCGAAGAACCGAGGAGGAAGGAATCCCTTTCTGCGAGGAGGTCCACATCACCAAGATCAGAAACGAAGGTGACAGTGTAAGTGAAGGCGCCAGAGGCGTCAACAGAGCGCTTGACTGCCACATCTCCAACGTTATAAACGTTCTCAATCGCAGCCTCAATGTCAGAAGCATCAGCATCAAAAGCAATGTTGTTCGTAGTGGTGCGGTACAGTACGACTGCCGTGGTGTCAGACGCCCCAGCAAAGTTGCTATCAAGAGTCATGGTGGTAGCATCAAAGGTCCCAGTGAGGCTAACCGTGTGATCCTCTCCATTAATCTTGATGGAGTCACCCCTCATAATGTAAGCAGATAGATCCGCAGCAGTCGTGACATAACTCTGACCAGTCACAGCTGACACAGTGAAAGGGAGAGTCTTGTCAACAGCCCCAAGCTGCAGGGTGAAGGTTCCAAAATCGTTATCGGCAGTTGCGGCGTTGGCATCATTATTGAGAGAGATTACTTGGGTTTCCCTAACACCAAAGAAATCACCAGTTGGACTGCTGACAGCGGACTTTGTAAAGTACTCGATCTTGTAATTTTCGATGCTGCCTCCCAAAATGGAGGCGGGGGGGAATGTGACTGTTGCAGTGCTGGAATCCTTCACAGATGCCGAAACAGTGGTCGGAGGAGTAGGAGCAACACGGGGGATTTCAGTTGTAGGAGAAGTCAACACTGGCTCTCCAGTGCCATGGTCAGTGACCGCGCTTACCCTAACATAGTAGGAAAGGCCGGAAGTCAGACCTTCAATTGTATACTCTGTTCCAAGAAGGACAAGGTTAGCAGTCATTAAGGCTTCGTCAGCGACACGGAGGTGGCCATCATCAACAACAATTTCAGTATTGGAAGCAGATGCAACCCCGAAGGTGTAGTCATTTCCATCAGCAAATTGAACCCTGATGCGGCGCTGAGCGATAAGGTCCTTCAGAGTTGTGGTGGACCCGGAGTACGTGAAGGTCTTGGTCGCCAGGTTGAAGTTAGTAACACAACCACTACAAAGGGTGCGGTACGACTGGACAAGCTGACTGCCCATTGCAGTTCCATCAGCAGCGCCCGCAAAAGTGCTGCTGGTGTCCCACTCAACGTTAAAGCTCTTAACAGGCTCCCCACCGTCAAACACTGGAGTTCCGATGCGAACTGCAAGAGAGGACCCGGAGACAACGTGAAGTGACGGAGCAGATCCGGCATGGTAGAAAGAGGTAGGCTGCCCAGGCTTCTGAAGAGGAACAGCACGGGAAGGAGGAGCAGTGTTCCTCCTTGCTCCGTAGCCAACAGAATTCTTAGCAGAAACTCTGGTGTAGTAGATCTGTCCAGGAACTACATCAGGGATCGTGTACTCCAGGTCACCAGTGTGAGAAGACATCATGAGCTCGTACTTGGCGTAAGCAGCAGACGCCTGCATGACACCTGGAGTAGGAGTTCCAAAGGTTGGGTCCGCGCTGACAGTTTTATCTGCATCAAGGGTGAAAGTGTTCACATCACCAAGCTCGCTGTTGAATGTGATGGAATAGACATATGCAGCAGGAGTGCTAGCATCAGTTGTCACAGTGACGTCACCAATGTTGGGCATGTTCTCGAGGATTGTGGTGATCTCATTAATTGAGGCGGTCGTAGGAATCTTGGACGAAACGTAGGTTCCAGAGACAGCAGCATCAGAATTAGAGAGCAGAGACACCCTGTAGTAAGCAGAGGTATCAGTGGAATCCACTGTAATGGTCTGAACTTCAGGAGTGAACGCCGTTGCATCATCAAAGGCCTTCTTGCTCCATTCTACCATGTACGATGAGATGGCGTCGCCACCAATTCCAACAAGATCGACTGAATCAATGGTCGGCGCTGTCCACGCAACTTTAAGGGAAGTGGCAGCCTGTGTTGAGGTTGCACCCTCAGCAATGGTGAGAACAGAGAGAGTTGGGTCGTAAGGAGGATCAGGAACCTGCATGGGAGTCGCGGTAAGAGAACTTGCAGGCAGTCCATATCCGCCAGAGTTGTGGGCAGTGACACGGATGTGGTAGGGAGTACCCATTATCAGGGAGGCTATCTCATACTCCCTCGCCGTTGCAGTAGCTAAAATGTGGGAACCATAGTTGGGGTTCGTAGATGTCAAGTCACTGGCAGTGTCCCACTCGATCTTGTACTTATCGATAGCGTCCCCTCCATCTGACGCAGGATCTGTGTAGGAAATGGTGATCGAAGTATCAGTGAAGCGATCAGCTGACGTGAGAGACCCAACGACAAAAGTGGCAGGTGCTACAGGAGTTCTGCGAACCTTGATCTTTCTGTTGGCGACGTCGGACAAAGTTTCGGCACAATCGTCCTTGGCAATGTCACAAGTTGGAACGGCGAAGCTTCCTCCCTGAAGGTAGTCGGAGTTGTAAGGACCAGTCTCGTAATCAAGGTGACCGGAGCTGATGGCTTTGTACCAGGTTGGAGCCCCAGTTCCCTTGGTGTTAATGGCCTCGACAATAACCTGGTAAGTTGACCCAGAATCAAGACCATCAAGCATGTAGGAATTGGCGTTTGTGTCGATGCTTGACGGAATCGTAAGCTCACTAATCGATTTCGTAGCACTGCCAGAAACGCAGCCGCCAGCGTCAACAATACAGTTGTAGGTGATCTTGTAGTCAGTGACAGCAGATCCATAGTCGCTGTCAACAGCATTCCATGTCACCCACAACGCATCGTCATCGTCCTTTACCGAATAAACCTTAGTTGACTGCGTTAGGCCAGGCTTCGACATAGGAATGACGTTCTTGACACCTGAATTGAGAGCATCATCTGCAACTCCCTCTCCAGCTCCGTTGACAGCTGCAACCTTGACATAGTAAGTCGTTCCAGCGACAATCGAACCAGCATCGAAGTCGGTGTCGACAACAACGGTAGGCTTCAATTGGTCGCCACCTGTGGCGAGGCTGGCATGGTTCGCACAAGAGGCAAAGACACTTCCGGCCGTAGAAGTCTTCAAAGTAGCAGGCGAAAGACTGCTAATGACTTCGAGCTGGGCAACATCAGAATTGAAACCTGCTCCGCTGAAAGTGACCCTCCACTTACTTTCAGTGACGGGGGTTCCGGAAGTCTCAAGGGAAACCTCAACGGTTTCATCAAAGGGCGCATCATCAAGGCTCGAGCTGATGTGTGTCTTCATGTTAGCAGCATCTGCATCCCATGCAAGGCACGTCGTAGGGGGGGTGTTGTAGAAGGCCTTAATCTCAGTTCCACCCTCAGATCCTATGTAATTAGCCGTAAGAGTGAGGGAAGTCTTGTCTTTGGGCAGGGCAGAGGAATCAACATCATCAACCATGTATAAGTCGCCAGAGATGCGGATGTAGTCTCCAGGGGCTACAGGAGTCCTCGCCCAAGCACTGGAAGCCGTGTAGTTGCTGATGGTAACAGTCTTGGAGTTCAGCGTGGGGGTCACCATCAAAGACTCGGACTGTGACCCAACATAAACGACCTTGAAGTGCTCATCAAGAGCATTTATTTTGTCAACGGCAGTGTTCGCAACGTTGGACTTGACCGTAATACTCTGAACCTCCTGGCCAAGCTCAAAGCTACAAGGACTAGCAGCACAGCATTCCTTATGCTGGTCCTTACCAGTCGCCCCCCCCAAGTCCTCAGTAGAAGTCAACAGCATTCTGATGGAGTAACTAGACGCAGTACTGAAGTCGGCATTGGTGTCGTAATAAACCTTGTAATAATCAGCCTGATCAGCATAAGAAGAGCCGGAGCATCCGTTGCTAATGGTATCAAAGCCGTTAACATCTACGGCAGGCTCCTTGAAGGATAAGTCCAGCCTGTTTCCGATCTCCCCTGAAGACTCGGCAACAGTAATGTCAACAGGTTTATAGAGAGGCACGTTGGCGGTCGAGATGGAAGCAGGAGAAGTAACAGAAGCCCTTCCGTAACCTGCCGAGTTGTAGGCTGAGACACGAACGTAGTACACGGTGTTGGCATCCAGTCCATTTGAATCGGAGATCTGGTACTGTGTCCCACCAGTGACAACCTCAGAGAACTCAAAAGGACCGTTGGCGTTGTTGTAATGGTAGCCATTTTTGGGGTCGACCCAAGATTTCTTGATATTATGGTTGACATTTTCCCATTCAACAAGATACTTGCTAACCGTGGCTCCTCCACTGTAACTGGGAGCATCCCATTTGACTCCTAAGTTGTTGGCAGATACAACAGTGAGTTGCAGGTTCGTGACAAATCCAGGTTCAACCGCAGCACCAGGTGTGGAAATAAGGGAGACAGACTCGGGGTCGACACCTTCACGGAGAGTAACCACGGCAGCAGGGGCAAGCAGATTAGAAACATCAGCGCCAGATTTTGTCATGGAGAGCAAATTGACATTACCGCGATCAGTGATCCCAACGAAGGTGACCTTGTAAGTCACCTGGAATTCGTTAGTATCAATTGCGGACCCATCAATCTGCTTGCTGGCATCCGTGGAGTCTGGATCGGAGGAACTGTCATAGCGTGAGACCTTAACAGCGCCAATAGAACTTAGTCCATTGAGTTCATCCTCCACGTCCTTGGCAGTAGCAGCACAGTTGATGCTGCCAGTGTTCTGGCCATTGAAGGTAAGGATAAAAGTATCAGACGTTTGTCCGCTCGTCAAGGCTGCCGTCTTCTTGAAGCCAAAGGTCTGAATCTCCTCGTAAAAATTGATTGGGGTAGCAGACACGGAGTCGCTGTACCCAGCGTTGTTGTAGGCCAAAACGCGTACAGCGTACTGTGTCCCGCTAATAAGGCCAGTGATGATCGATGAATACTCGGCCTGGCCCGAAACAGCAGTGACAATCAAAGTAGACATGGAGGTGTCAAAGTTGGAGTCGACATCCCACTGAACGGCGTACTTTACAACGTCGTCGCCTCCTGTGGAGAGAGGAGGCGTCCACGAGACACCCAGCTCAGTGGTAGACAAGGCGGACACGTAAACATCCTCAGGAGCAGAAGGTGGCGAAAGGACAGGCATAATGCCGAAGGGGGCAATCTCAGGAGAAGACCATCCGGCACTGCTGTACGATGAAACACGGACATAGTACGGGGTTCCAGAAACGAGCGAGGAGGGGGTAGTGAAAGTGGTTGGAAGCGACCCTGGTGTAACCTCAGTAACTTCAACAGTGGCAGCAGATCCCTCGAGAGAACCCCCAGTGGCAATAGTGGAGGCCTTGGCACCAGTGGTAACAAGCATAGAAGGAAGATTTCCCGATTGTCCAGTGAAGGTCACACTCCACTCCCTTCCAGCGAGGGTCACTGGAGGGGTAGTGGAAGCGGAGAAGTCTTCCATAGAAACATCAACTGAGACGACAGTACTCATGCTCTCTAAGGCTGCCTTCACGGTTGTTTCATCGGCATTGTAGGCAATACTTGTAGAATCCTGGCCCATAAAGCGAACCGTGAACGTTCCAGAGAGATCATCAGTTGTTGTGGAAACCTTGATCTTCTGTACCTCTGAGGGAGAAATGACTTCAGCGGAGCCAAGAGGCAGGGTATAGATACCCACAGTCCCCTGGTCGAAGGCCGGATCAACGCCATTAAAAGTAGTGGCAATAATGCCCAAACTGTTGCTTCCTCCAAGGCTAGTCGTATCGATGGTCATCTCAGGCTGGTTTCCAACATTGTCGATGAAGGTAACTGACCAAACGAAACCATTTCCGTTCGAAGATTTGGACACAGCAACGGACCCAACAGACTGTAGTTTTTCAAGAGAAGACTTGACTGTTGCCGCGGGGGCGTCCCACGCGATTGAGTTTGTTGTAAATGTCTTGAAGGTCAGCCTGAAGGAACCAGACATGGTGCCACCAGCTGAAGTTGTAATGGTCTGGATCTCAGGGGATCCGCTATTGGAATCCCACTCAACCTTGTACTTAGTCACTTCAGCACCACCATCATTGAGAGGCGCAGCCCACGACACAGCAATTGAGGTGTCAGAAGCGGCGACAACATTGATGGCTGACGGGGAGCTGGGGGCAGAGGCGGCTGAAACAGCAGCAGGCGTGCTATACTTCGAGGCTCCATAGACTGACCCAACACCATTGAAGGCAGAAACGCGGACATGGTACATGTCGTTCTTGGAAACAGAAGGGATAATGTACTCCATAGTGCTCCCTGTGATGTTTGAGCCAGAAAGTTCGACCTCACCCTTCTTGTCGCTATCCATGGCAGGAAGGAAGCCCGCAACAGCCTGCTGAGCAGTGATTGAACCAGTCCCACTAGAGCACGTGATGAGAGTATCATCGTATGTGACTGTGGGAAGGTTACCAAGCTTTTCAAGGAAGACAATGATCCAACTATAGCTTTTCACATTTGCGTTGGAGTTTGGGTTGTAGTACTTCCTTCCAACCTTGACATCCCCGGTAGTCCCAAGCGCCTCGAGGCTCGCCTCAAGCTCAGCGGCAGATATATCCGAAGCGAGAGCAGGCGTTGTGGCACCATCGAAGGAAAGAGTAAAGGTTCCACCAACAACCGCTCCGTTGCTGTTACACTCAATTCCAACAGTCTGCTGCTCATGCCCCCTGTAGGCATCAACAGGAGAGGAAATAGACATCGTTGGTGCAGACCCAGTCAGGGAAGACGTGTAAGTGAGGGCTTCAAGATTTCCGAGCCAAACATCATGGCCGACATTGGTTTCGAAGGTGACAGCCCACTCGTAGCCGTTGAGCTTGTCAACCCTCGACACCGACACAGTTCCAATGGTAGGGAGGGCCTCAAGAGCGAGCTTCACCTCATCAGCAGAAGCAGCGGCCGGGATGTTGTCAGTCTGATGACCGTCATGGGTAAGCGTAAAGGTTCCTCCAATAGGGAAGGTGCTGTCAATAGTCGTAATCGTCTGGACCTCATAAGGAACATAAATGTTGGACAGAGTAGAGTCAACGACAGTCTTCGAGGGATAATGGGAGAGAACGTCCCACTCAACCTTGTAGCTTGTGATGGCTCCTCCACCATCATCAGCAGATGCAGGGAAGGAGACCTTGAGACTACTGTCGTTGTTGGGACTGACAGTAACTAAAGAAGGGGGGCTGGCCTGTGACTTGGGACTCTCAAAGGCGGGACTCGGGACGCCAGCGGTAGCGGAGTAGCCGTAAGAGTTGAAGGCGAAAATTCTCACATAGTAAGGGGTACCCTTGTTGAGCCCCCCAACGACATAAGAACAGGAGGAGCCAATGCAGTCAGAAGCGGGGGCAGCAAGAATATTAGTGTGGGTGCCTAGGGCCGCCCCTCCATTGGAATCAAAGGAAGAGGACGTGTCCCACTCAATCTTATACTTGGTGATGGTGTCACCGCCATCGCTAACAGGGTGTTCCCAAAGAACCTGAAGGCCCTGGCCGCTGTGAACAACGAGACTCACAGAAGTTGGCTCAGAGGGCTTCTGCATAGGAGGAGCTAAGGAGGTCGGGAGAGAAGTCTGGGGTGCCGAGTATCCGAGGGAGTTCTTAGCGGAAACCCTGAAGTAATAGGCTAGGCCCGGACTGAGACCAGTTGCAGTGTAAGTGAAGAAAGTCTGGGTAGGGTCTAAAACGGTTACGAGACCACTGTCATAATTGGTGGCAGTGACTCCAGAAGGATTAGCTGCTGCAACAGAGACGGTCACACCAGCTCTTGTGTTATCAGCAACGGTGAAGACATTGTTGTCGACCGCAGGGGTCTCAGAAAGGAAGGTAATTGTCCAGGTGTTCTCGTTATTACCTCCACCCCCATTTGTCGTGGACTCAACATGCACAGAGCGGATGGTAGACAGGAGCATTAGCTCCTTCTCCATGTCATCTTCAGAGATGGTACAACTCATGCTGTCGGTGGTCTCACCGTCGAAGGTGAGAGCGAAAGTTCCAAAATCGGTCCCGCTGTCATGCGTCGCCTTAACCTCAACAATCTCATTGACTCCTGCTGCAGACCACCACTCAACTTTGTACTCGGAAGGAGAAAAGCCATTGGTGTTGGCAGGGGCTTCAAAGGATACAAGGAGAGACGTAGATGACTCAAGTACGGTAACAGAGGTGTCCGCCGGGATAGTAGCCAATGTGACGCCTGACTTGGGGTCAAGGGCATCAGTCTGCGCTCCTGAAGACAATGATACAGGGGTTGCACTCTTGCCAGCACCTGTGCCCATGGCATTAGTAGCTGCAACCTTGATGTAGTACTCAGAACCAGCAGTAAGTCCTGTCAACTCATAGGTGAAATGCACCTTGTTATCACCGTTGTAGGCGTCAATGCGGTCAGAAGCGTAAGGAGCAAATACACCAGTGGCATCACTGATAGTTTTCGTTAGAACTCCAGTAGAGAAATCTGCTGAAGTGCTGTAGATAATGTCATATGCTGTCACAGTAGAGGCCTTATCATTGTTATCATCAGCAGAGTCGTATGTAACCTTTGTGAAGTGCACATTAATAGCAGTCGCATCTCCTGCCTTCCTGGCAACATCAACAAACTTGGGTGGATGGGGAACCTCCATCGGCTTGAGCGTTTGGGTAGCACAAGGAACGCCGTAGAAAGACCCGGCCTTGTTACTTGCGTAAACCCTAACGCCAAAGCCATTGGTTGTTGCAGAGTCCTGAGCAACTCCAGTGATGGTGTAAGTGAAAGAGTCGCCCTCAGCAACATCCATGTTGATGGCAGAGGTAGCTGGCGAGGAAGCATGGGCTGTGTGAACACCTGCAACAGCAGCTGATTCGCAGGCACCAGGGGGAGAAGAACCATTTTGAGTGTCTCCTCCATCATCACACACGAGCCAGTCATCGGTAGAGAGAGTTCCTTGCTGCACGCCAAGGCTTCCTACATTGCCGAGATCCGAAATGAACGTGATCCTGAAAACAACCTTGCTGTTCACGTCATGCCTAGAAACCGAGACATCACCAACATCTGTGAAGTCACGTAATGCCTTCTCAACAACGGTGTTCTGAGAGGAAATGGGGATAGGGACAGATACCTGCCCTCCCGGTGACACAAGCATGAAAGACCCTGATGAAGTGTCGGGGAAGTTTATCTCCTGCTCTTCCATGGTATAGGTTGTGGATGCATCCCACCATTCAACCTTGTAACCATCAATAGGGGCGCCTCCATCGTTGGCGGGGGCATTCCAAGTGACAAGAATCTGATCCCACGCAGCAACGGTGAGGGAGCAAGCCAGAGGAGCAGTAGGCTCAATCTGCACAGGGGAGACATCGAAAGGTGAGCCCTTGATGGGCGACGATGCAGAGAAAAGCCTGTTGCTAGGAATAATAACTTCAGGCTGGGAAGTACTTGACCAGTAAAGCTTAGCTTGAGCAGAGCCGGTGTTTTCACGGTATTCAAGCTTGATGCTGACAAGCTTGTCCGCAACCATAGCTACAGAGGTGGTGCCAGAAAAGGTACTGTACACATCAATATCGGTTACCTCAGACTCGTAGTTGTCAAAGATCATTTCATCATTGACCCAAAGCCTAGCTCCATCATTACCCTGCACAGAGAACGTGTAGACCTCATCAAAGGCAGCCTGAACATAACCAGTCCAGCGAATACTGATGTAGTCCTTACCGGTGGGGGTAATGATATCGTCAGAAGTCCACTTGAATTCAACAACAGGGTCAACACGGGTTACAACAGGCGACCCAAAGAGCCAGCGGTTGTTGAAGTACTCTCCAGTCAACCCACCAATGGACGCAGCTTCAACAGCCATGGAATAGTCACCAGCCTTGGGAGCGTTATAGACGACATCATAAATTCCATTGGAGCTGTGAGTGGAGACTCCAACAGCAGTGTCTTCTCCCGTAAGCTGGACTACGAAGCTCTCTCCAAGCCTTCCAGCCTGGGAGGTGGCAGTGTACTGCGGACTCCCAGAGCTAGGGATGTTCTGGGCGCAGTCGCTCGACCCCACAGTAATAGAGGTGATGCCAGCTCCTACAGAGAGAAGGTGCCCCTCGGCGAAGAGGTCCTGAACAGCCCCCCCCTCAACGGAGTTGAAGGTTACAAGCCAAGACCAAGTGCCGTCAGCACTGATTGCATTGGTGCTGGTGGAGACAGACACGGAATAAATCGAGTCCAGTTCTTCCAGAGCGTCCTGAATATCAGAAGCGGAACTAGCATGGCTCAAATCACCAGTCTCCTCACCGTTGTACGACAAGTAGAAGGTTCCTGAGAGGGTCTGTGTTCCATCAGAGATGGAAGTGGTGATTGTCTGGTAAATGTTCCAGTCACATGACGTGACAGTTGCAGCAGCAGAAGTTCCACCAAGGTTGGTTGTGTCAACAGACATGGCAGGAAGATCTCCGAGATTAGAATCAAAAGTTACTATGTACTGGTATCCGTTAAATGTGGTCGCGTCCTTCTTATACATAGCTGCAGTAGCATCAGAAGTTCCCATGAAGGCAGAGGAGAGCTTCACAATGTAGTTCGAAGTATCAGCAGAGTTGATGGAATCAACAGAGAAAACAGGGCCTGTAACGGTACCAATACGGATCCAGTCTCCAATGCTGTACATTGTGGAAGGGTCGGTGCTACCAAAGTTGACAGTATCAAGTCCATAAGTAACAGAAGCTGTTGCAGTGGAGTCAGTTTTGATGTAGTTGGTGGTGACACTCACTGCACCAACGTCAGGAAGATTCTCCAGGCCCTGTTTCATGGCCTGGAGGCCAGCGTTGTAGGCGAGAGAGACACTATGACCCTTGTAAGAGACATCAAATGTGCCTGACATTGTCGCACTGGCAGTAGTTTCAATAATCTGAACCTCTTTCAGGGGGCCCTTGGTGATCCTGTTACTAAACTCATCCCTTGCCTCAACGGTAAAATAGGTAGGGTGCTGAGTCCTGACCTTATCAGTGCCCTCATCAAGGCCATCATAGTCCTGCGTGCTTGCCTGCGAAACAGCAGTTGAGTGAATAGCAGAGAGAGGAGCAGGCTCAATGGTGGCCTTGAAGGGCGATACACCTACGACAACACCATCGCTAGCGAGAGTCAAGATATCAATCGTTAGGGAGGCATCCTTGTTGGAGCCCGCCGTGATGGATGGGACGTCACCAAAAGACTTAACAGAGGCAAGACTAAAGTCCGACGACTGAGGCTTGAAGGTGATGGTGTTCCTGACACCATTCGCAATAACACTCTGAGCGACAGACACCTCACCAATGGTGTTGAGAAGAAGGAGCGCAGATTCAATAGCACTGTCAGCTGCATTGTACGCAATGTCAGCAGTCTCGTGCCCATTGTAACTGAGCCTGTAAGTCCCAGCGGCCGCCGGTCCATAGACGTCGATGACCTGAACCTCCTCGGTAAGGAAGGTGTTCTTGTAAGGGGTAGGCATGGCAGTTCCTGAGGCGACAGTCTTGATGTGCGCAAAGGTACCATCAACACTGTTAATAGTGGAGGCACCATTGGTAAGAGAGGAATCATCTGCAATGAGCCCGGAGACATCTCCTACAGAGCCCGAGAAAGTGACTTCGTAGGTAATGTCATCCTCTCCTGCAGTTGGCCTTGAGGAAGTAACTGTCACAGTCGAAATTGAGGGCAGTTCCTCAAGAGCCTTCTTGACGTCAGCCTCGTCAGCATCCCAGGCAATGGCAGTTGTAGTCTCCCCATCAAGAGACAGGGTAAAGGTTCCCGCACCAGCACCGGAAAAGTCGTTGGCAACGGTTTGGACCTCAGCAGTTTCCTGCTTCAGCACAGCAAGAGTGTGTACTGCAGACTTTGTGGGAGTGTAAGAGACGGAGTACTGCCCATTTCCAATAGAGGTGATGGATCCATAAACTGCAGAAGAAGACTCTGGGGCGTCGTCAACATTCTCAGGGTAAGCGAGAACCATAAAGACGTCATCAGCCTGGGTGGTCAACCTGTCATTTCCATAGTCATCCTTGGCTTGAATGGTGAATGTCGAAGGCACGCCGGCAGTTCCCTGGTAGAGACCCTCACCGAAAGCAGTTGTGAAGGCCGCAGAGGTGGCATCAGGCTCAACATTGACAGAGAAAGGAGCCCCCGCGATGGAGCGAGCCTCCACTCCAGGGGTCGTCTCTACAACAGTCACAGTGGCACCATTGCCAGTCAAAGCCGAGGCATCGATAGCAAGAGAGGCGACATCTCCCTCAATGCCATCAAAAGTTACAACCCAGTCACATGTGGTTGTTGCCGTACCACAGGCGTTCTGAGAAACAGAAATGTCCCCAGAAATTGCTGTCAAGGCCGAGTCAAATGTGTTGCTGGCATCATTGAACTGGATCGTGTAAGGGCCACTGGAAGTCCCTGAGGAATCCGTGTAGGTAACATCAAAGGAGCCACCAATGGTGCCACCAGCAGCACAAGAAGTCGTGATGGTCTGCACTTCAGGAACAGCCTTTATCTTCACATCGAGCTGGTAATCGCCACGGACAACAGGCTTGTAAGTAACAACATGAGTCCCAAGAGAGCAGCTGCCCTGTCCCTCGAAGATAGCCTTTGAGGATCCATTGGGGCCAAGGTACCAAGTGGAGAGAGGGATTTCAGTAGCGGTGAAGGCGTTGGAGACATCCTCGTCTATGGTGTATGTCTGGAAATCGATAACAATCTGATCACCACGCTTTAGGACTCCCCTAAGGTCAGTGCTGACTGAAGTGATCGTCTTGCTGCCGTGGGCAACATCTCCAGTAGCTACCTGGGAAGGAGACTGGATGTCGGAAATGTAGCCATCATCACTTGAAGAACCCCTAACTTCAACAATAGCAGATCCAGAGGGGGGAGCGTCGTTGGTCCTTCCGGCTAGAGCCCAGTCTGAGGTTCCAGTCAAAGTGAGGACAAAGTCTGAGGCATCAGAACCAGAGTTGAAACGGTTGTTACCGAAGGAGTCCTTGGCCTGAATGGTGAAGGTACATTCATTAGTCGCAACACATTGTGTGAGGCCGGAACCAGATGCAGTTGACGTAGCATCAATTGCACCAGGGACGAATGTCACAGGGAGGGGAGAAGCAGTGTTGGCGGTGGCATCTCCGACATGACGGCTGTAGTACAGCATTGAGGAGGGGATAGTGGTAGAAGGGACAGATGAGGTTGAGTACTGCAAGTCAATCTTGGCCTCATCGGCATCCTCAGCATATTCAACAATGATACTATAGAAAGTGCCAGCTGTAAGAGAGATTGTGCCAGTGTTTATCTCCTGGGACGTTGCCATAGCATCAATCAGGACATTTCCATCAATGGTAAGGCGGGCCTTGTTATCAGTCACGATAGTAAATGTATAAGTATCAGTCGTAGCAGGAAGGAATTCTCCGTCCCACTTTACTGAGAAATAGTCCATGGGGAAGTCAGCAGTAGTATCAGCGGTGAGAGGGGCATCGCCTCCCCAGTTAAAGCTAACAGCAGAATCCAGCCTGGTTGAGTCGCAGGTCTTGAGCTCAGAAGGGCACCAAGCAATTTCATGGTAAGGCGCAGTGTTGAGGTGCTCAGAGTTGCCAAGGACAGGATCAGTGAAATCATTGTTTTTGTAGTAGGTCGCAAGGAGACCACCGACAGTGCGGAGCTTGACCGATGCGTAGTGGGGCCCAGCAAGGCGAGGCATGTAGGAAACATCATAGACTCCATTGGTGTTGGGAGAGGCCTCGGTGACAGTGGCAACAATAGTATCGTTGGACGCAAGTCCACTGCACGGGTCGGGTGATCCCTCAAGAACAACAGAGAAGGAGTTACCAGAGGCAAGAGAAGAGTCAAGCTCATTTCCAAACCTGTCGGTAGCCTGGATAGAGAAGGACGCAGTCTCTCCCTCAACCTGGTACCACTGGGAGGTGTGAGTTGTCTGAGGACCAGAGGCAGCAGCAGGGTAGACAATAACAGGATTAACATTCACATCAGTATCCGTGTAGATGGGGTGGTCAACAGAATTGTAGTGAAGCTCGATATCAAGGTCGTACGTCCCCTTGATGGTAGGTGTGTACTGAATGGTGTAAAGTCCATCGGAAACATAAGTGATGGAGTCAACTCCGTCAACCTTGACAGCGGCGGACACAGTGACAAGAGAGTTTGATGCAAAGAGATCGAACGTCGCCTTTGTGAACTGGTTCGTAAACGTAACATCCGTGGTCACAGTTTGGCCATCTTGACAAAGAGGAGTAGAACCAGCGTTGGTAAGAGTAACAGTGCCAGTTCCAAGATCATTGGCCATGTCCGATCCAACAGTGCTCAAAGAAGCTGTGAGAGGATCAAATGTCATAGCTTTTCCTCCCCAAGTCACGGTCAGAGTCGAGGTTTCAGACGAAGGTGTAACACAAGTAATCGTCTGAATCTCCTGCATTCCGATAGATAGACTTGAAGTCGCATGGGAAAGGGTGACCTTAAACTTATTGAGGTCAGCATCATCCTCCCTGTTGTTTCCACTGGTACCCTTGCGTAGCTCATAGACCTTGATCGAAGGAGGGGCAGGGGAGCCGCCAGGGGCAGCACCAGACTCGAGAGTGTAGGACATGCTAACATCTGTGAAGCCAAGCATATCAACGTCTCCAGCCATCTCAAACGTAACAGTAAAGTACTTGTGGAGGTTAAGCGCATAGCTTCCAATGTTGGTACCGGAGGAATCAACATAGTAACCAACGTTATCAACCGTAACAGTAAGCCCAGCATCCCCAGTAAGAGTCCTGAGCTCGGTTTGAAGAGTCGTCTCAGGGTTGGTGCTGAGGTCAATGTCAGCAGACGAGGAACTGCCATAGGTGACCTTGAAATTATTCTCAATCTGGAAGTCACCCTCAAGGGCAATGACCTGGACCTCCCTCTGGCGCGTGTCGCGAGTCTGAACATTAAAGGTAAAGGGCTCTCCAGCAACTCCAGAAACAAGACCCTGGCCGGTGGCAATGGTAGAGTCGGCGTCGACCGCTCCATCATCAACAGAGACCATGAAAGTAGAACCGGAGATATGTTCAACATTGGAAGTGACACTCAAAGAGAGGACTCCCTTCTGGTAAGGAGTGTAATGGACTGGGTAAATTCCGCTGGACGCCACAGTGGCAGTTGTAACATCAACTGTTGAGACGTAATTAGTATCATCAGTGTCCACAACAGTAAGCTTGTTGGTTGCCCAATCGTCAAGGTGCGACAAAAAGGTCACCGTGTAAGTGTTGGTAGCGCCGACACTGTCCTTGGAAACCTCAACAACGTGAGCGCCGTCGTCATGAGCCGCCATAAGCGCAGTAGCCATGGCCTCTGCAGAAACGTCGTAGTCAAGCTCCAGAGATGTTGCTCCAGCATAAGAAAGCTTGAAATGCCTGTTAGGGTTCGTTGTGTCCACAGTGACAGTTTGAACAGCTGAAGATGTCGTGAGGGAGTACCCTCCAGACCCGGTAAGGGTGACGAGGAAATAATCGGACGTTCCATCTCCATTGGCAGGGGTTGGGTAGCGGGGAAGAACAGATCCATCACGAATGTTCCCGAATTTGTCCCTAGCATAGATGTTAAATCCAGTCTCAATGCCTACGGTAGCAGCAGTCAGGCCAGTAACAGATAATCCAGAGATGAGGAGAGAATCCTGAGCGGTGGAGGATCCAGCATGAAAGGTCTGGTGCATAACGAACAAAGTAGACGGGGTGTTGGAGCACCCTGCCGGGGCAGCATAGACGCTCGAACCATCGAAGTCACGGGTGTTCCACTCGGAGCCAAGGACAGCGCTCTCGCAGTAATTCACATGAGCGCCATCGAGGGTTACGGAAACTTCATAGTTTCCGGCGATGGGGATGGTGTATGTGACCACATAAGTTCCATCACCCTGATCAGCAACAACTCCCTTGTAGGTCGACCCAGTGGTAGTGTGCTCAAAAGAAGCCTCGAACGAATCGCCGCCACTGAGCTTGTTGTTCCCATATGTGTCCTTGGCCTGAATCGTCATGTATCCGACATCACCAGCCACAGCCTCCACAAGAGAGTCAAAGGCGACGTTAGCTTCAGGGACGAGGGATTCGACCTCAGAAACAGAGGCGACAGTTGGCCCGGGGGCGACAACGAGATCAAAGGGAGAACACTTGTTGGCTGATCCTAGTCCACAGTAGATGTCATTTCCACCAGTCTTGACAGTAAGCTTGTAGTCTCCCGCCTTGAGGGGAGTGTAGGAAACCGTGTATTGCCCAGCACTATCGTATACGACTTGAGCAGTGATAGAAGGCATTCCAGGGTTTGAGATCTCAACGGTGAATTGGTCCGCAGGGGACTGCATGTCACCCTGCGACTTGGCATCAGTGACTTTGTCGTTGCCCTGGGAATCCTTCGCCTGAATGGTGAAGGTTGTGAGGTCACCAGCAGTTGCTGCGGTAGTTCCAGTTCCAATGGTGGTCGAATAAGGGTAATCAGCCGCTCCAGGAAGGACAGAGATTGCAAAGGGGGAGCCAGAAATGAGTGTTGGGTGAAAGAGGTAAGCTGAGGGGATGACAGCCTTCCTGACCGAGTTCGAAGACCACTTGAGGTAGGCCTTGGCAGCTCCCGTCTCCTCCTTGTACTCGACCTTGATGTCATGGTAGGAACCGGAGGTGAGAGCGACATCGGCACGAGCCTCGTTAGCTCCTCCATCCCAAGAGTCTATGACGAGTTGATGGTCCACGTAAACGCGGATTCCATCATCTCCATAGGCATAAAGGGTGTACGTCTCCGAAGTGGGGGGGTTGATTTTACCCCACCAACGAGCGGAGACATAGTCCCTCCCGTATGTGGTGACAGCACCCGTTCCCTTGTCAAAATCAATAGTCGAATCGGTGCGATCAATGACCGGAGTGCCAAGAAGCCACTGGTTGTCGTAATACTTGGCAGAGAGTCCCCCAGACTGAAGTTGAAGTACAGCAAGGGAGTAAGCGCCAACATCATCGGCCTCGTACTTGGCAGTGTAGGAGGGAAGTCCAGGGACCTTCTCCTCGACTTCGACTTCACTCTTGGTGGTTCCAGAAACAGAGTCGAGCGAATCATCGTTTCCGTCAACAGTCCTGACGTCGCTGGTGTCAACGTCAATTATGGCCCCTCCTCCAACTGGGGCAGTTCCAGTAAGGCCAGAACCATCGGGAACCAACATGTCAATGTTGCCGATTTCGGAGCGGAAGGTGACAGCCCAGTCATTCGTTCCGTAACTTCCGACGTTCTTGTTGACATCGACGCGCGTAATCGTGGAGAGCTGTTCAAGCTTGGCCTTGACGTCACTCGCAGAAGCGTCAAAAGAGATGGGAGCAGTAACCTCACCCATGTAAGAAAGAGTGAAAGTCCCCCCCAGAGGGGTAGGATCGCCGCCGTAAGTTCTCACAACCTGCTGCTCGAACTTGTAGGGGTAGGCGACCATCATGTCAAGGTTCCCAAGGGCCTTGTTGAAAGTAACGATCCACTGCTTTCTCAGAGCATCATTTCCAAATCCAGCACTCGTGGCAACATCAACTGTCACTCCGCCAGCCCCGATTGTGTCGATATTCTCAAGTGCCGCAGTCATGGTGGCAGCATCAGCATTGAACGCAATGTCAGAAGAGTAGGAGCCAAGGTAGGAAACAACGAAAGTTCCCTGCATGTCAGCAATGTCAGCTGAAGTTGTGATGGTCTGAATTTCAGCGACACCAGCCTGAACTCGCTGAATAGTTGCATCAACATCGCCATCATCAGATGTAAGCAGTGGGAGCTCACCGAGGTTCCCCTTGAAGGTAACCTGCCATGTAGTGGCGACGGCGCCACAAGCACCTCCACTTGTCGCACAAGAAACCTCAACCTCAGCATCGATACTGGCAAGCCCCTCGAGGGCATTCTTGATCTCTAGGTTGCTCAAGGCACCGGAATCAGTTACTGCAGCGTTCTCACTACCGTCATAAATGAGGTTGAAGCCCCCCTCAGACCCAGAGGTGGCAAAAGACTGGATTTCATACCTCACGGGGTTGTAAGATGCCTTACCGCCATCCTTGTACCAAGTGTGAGAGCCGTCCGTAACTGATGTGGCAGACGACCAGAGCTCACTGTAGAAAACATCGAGACCTTCAAAGCCTGGAGAGGTGGTCACATCACGTAGAACAGTCCCGGAAGCCTTCTTAGGCTCAATAATGAACTCATTTGCCTGCCCCTTGAGGAACTCCTCCACAAACTTAGTAGACCCGCCTTCCATATCCTCTCCGTTTGCCGTAGTTCCGTCAACCTGGAGTTCCTCAACGTCTCCAGACTGAGAGAGGAAAGTGACTGTCCACTGGTATCCATCAACACTATTAACGTTCTTGGTCTGTGTCCTGGTAACGAAGACGGACCCATACTTGAGGGTCTCGATCTCTTGCTTCACCTTGCTAGCATCGACGTCACATTTGTTAAGGGTTGTCTCGTAGGTAGTGCAGAGGTCGGCAGTGGTGGTAGTGCCATCAGTGAGCTTGAAGACATCCCCTGTAGTAGTGGGGAAGAAAGACAGAACTTGCTCCTCGTAAATTCGTCCTGTCATTCCGACCTTGAGGGAGGAGCCAGAGGCGGTGGTGTACTGAGCAGCAGATCCAGCTCGAGCGGTGACAGTAATGGAGGCCTTGGATAAGAGACCGTCTCCAACGGAGTTGATGGCCGCAACCTTGAAGGCATAGTTTGTGTTGGCAGTGAGACCAGTGGCGGTGAAAGAGAGAACATTAGGACTGCTGGATCCATCGTAGACAAGGACCGCTTGAGTTCCAGGTGTAGCTTCCGAGACAGTAAGATCCGAGGAGCCGGCTAGGCGCCCAGTTGTGACCGTCATCAAGGGCAAATCACCAGCCTCAGTCTCGAAAGTGACCTTCCACGTGTTGGCTGTGCTATCATCAACAGTGACCTTGCCAATGGTTGAGAGATTCTCGAGGTGCTTCTTCATGGTAGCTGCATCAGCATCGTGAGCAATGGCAGCAGTTTCGGCACCAGCAAAGGTGACAGTGAAGTCCCCACCGTTCACGCCAGCATTCTTGACAATGTGCTGAGTCTCCTGGAAAACAATCTCGAAGGCGGCAGCATCAGTGAGTGTGGCAGTGTTCATGGCGGCATTCTCGTAAGCATAGACCTTGTA
This sequence comes from Triparma columacea, assembly GCA_030267965.1. Classification (NCBI taxonomy): domain Eukaryota; class Bolidophyceae; order Parmales; family Triparmaceae; genus Triparma; species Triparma columacea. The sequence continues at coordinate 2,174 of BRYA01000131.1, read as the reverse complement.
TCCAGTGATGGGCGAGCCACCGGTGGCCGAGCCACCAGCGGGGGACTTCCACTTGATGGAAATAGACGTCTCTTGGACGTCAGTAATCTCTGGTTCATAGTTGACAGTATAGGGGCTTGTCGCGTACCCGTTGAGATGGTAAATGGCGGTGTCATCAGCAGCATAACCAGGAATCTCAGCAGCAACAACAGTGAGAATCGGGGAGGCACCAGAGTTGCCGTTCGCGTTGGAGGCAACAATCGTGTAGGTGTAGGTCTCGCCCTCGTCGGCACCACTGTGAGTATACGTCGTAGACGTTCCATCGTTAGGAGTGGGGTTGCCGTTGGTTGTGACTCCACTACTATCTTCAATGTAGACAGTGTAGCCCGTAATCGCAGCACCACCATTGTCAATTGGTCGATTCCAATTGATGGTGATGTCTACATCACCCGCCGAACCGGAGTCTTGCGCGGTAGTAGAGTCGCGAGTTGGAGCGGCAGGGGGGAGGGGAGCACGCGGCGTGCGAACTGTGAAGATTGAAACAGTGGAGAACTCTCCATTGCAGACAACATCCGCGTTCGTAACGGGGTCGCACTCGTTGAGGGCACGAACCGTGAAACGGTATTGGCGGTTAGCCTCAACGACCTGACTAAGGGGTCCATTGTCTCCAGTAGAGATGGTATACTGCAAAGTGCTATCATCAGCAGTTCCATCGTAAACCATGGCAGCAGAGCCGCCATTCCAGTCATCAATCCAAAGCTCATATCCAGTGACAGCAGCACCACCATTAGTCTTGGGGGCATCCCATCCAACTGTGATCTGTGTACTGCTTGAGGAGACAAGATAAACTGGATCTGGCGCAGATGGAGCATTGTGCATAGGCTTGGCCGACGCGGGAGTTGAAAGCATACGAGTTCCGAACGACTCGGAATTGCGGGCGGTCACACGGACGAAATATTCAGTTCCAGTCGAAAGGGAGTTGATGTCATACTTGAGAGGATAACCAACAGAGAGATCACTTACGATCTGAGTGTTCGTGGGAACGGTTCCTGTCTGGTGTTCGTTCACATTCAGGGTCGGGGTTCCGCAACCAGCGAGGTTTGAGCCATCCCAAGTCATTTCAGCGAGGTTTCCAATGTTACAAATATCGGAGCCGCCGTGGTACTTGCATCCAGAGAAAGTGACATACCACTTATTGGCAGTAGAAGAAGTCGAATCCTTGGAGACAGTAACCCGACCAACGTTAGGAAGCAACTCAAGCTCGGTCTTCAAGTCCTCGGCAGAAGCAAAACTATCGATCGTGCCAGTTTGTGAGCCGGAGTAAGTGAGTCTGAAGGTTCCACTGAGCGGGGGGGTGCCATCAGCACTACTTCCGGTTCCACTCTCGTCAACAGTAATAGCCGAAGCGGAAGAAAAGTCAGTAGCAGTAAGCTTGGCTTTGTTGGCCGTCAGCGCACCTACATCGCGGGAGTTCACAGGGAAATATCCAGGGTTGGAGGTGAAAGAGATGGTCCAGGTGAAGCCTAGGTTCTCGTCAGGGGCAGAGCGTGTCACCATGACAGTTCCGACGTTGGGGAGGCCAGCAAGGTAGCTCTCCATAGCAGACTCCTCAGCATTGTACGGGATGTCCGCAGTTGTGTGCCCGCCCAGGGTAAGGGTGAAAGTGCCTGAAAGGTCGGCCCCGTTCGTCGATGTTATATAATCTCCCTCATCCTTCTGGAGGCGACCACCCGTGGTTGTTGCAGGTGTAGTATCGGTAAAGGTGATCGCATGAGCGGTGCCCACTTGACCAGTGAGGCTGACAAGGGTGTTTGTGATAGCATCACTGTAAGTATCAGCAAACGCCAACTCGTTGGCAGCACCCACACCCTTGACGGCATAGTACACGGTGCCATCAGTCAATCCAATGTTGTTGGTGGAATCGCGTGTGTAAACAATTCTGTCTCCAGTCGCGAGAGCTTCGTAAAGGACTGAACTAACAACCACAGTATGAGCAGTAGTATCAGCCGTAGTACCGTCAACGGCGCTATCAGTGGTAACCTTACCCGTGTTAGAAAGGGAGGTAGATCCAAATGCCACGATCTGCAAGGCGGCGCCGTTTCCGGTCAGGGCCTGGTCAGCAGGATCGAATGAGATAGCCTCAACGTCCCCCCCGACACCAGACCCAGGGGTGTTGTCGAAAGTGACCTCGAAGG
>BRYA01000130.1:40746-60082 GCA_030267965.1 Triparma columacea | reverse complement strand
CTTCTGGTCCTCCTCCAACTCAACACCCTCCCTCATCCTCTCCACCAAGGCCCCCCTCACTTCAGCATCAACTTCCTTCCCGTTCCTCCTAAACTTCTTCTGCAACCTGTTGGCCTCAATAAGCTGACTCTTTGTAAGGTAGTCAATTGCCTTGTCCATCACTGCCTTTTGAAGAAGGCCAGTGAATTTCAGATCAACTGTTTGAATGCGTGTCACTCTACAGACATTTGGGGCAACCTCGGCCATGATGTAGATTCCTCTTGTTACTCCAACTACAAAGCCATCCTTGCTAAGGTTGGTGAAGCTTGCCCCATAATATCCATCCAAAGGCACAAATCCTAGCATGTATGCAGTCTGGCCATTGTCCAATTCAGCCTCCTTCCACACAAACCAATTCTCAAATAGTCGATTGGTGGTGGCAGGGACCTTTTTGCCTGCATGATAATGCACACTTCTGGTTCCGCCGACATCCTTCCTGATAATCCTTGGTAAGTTCCCTTTATTTTTGAAGTGTTTCTCTGATCGCGCGAATGTGTCAAGCAGAAATTCCTCTGCCAACATACCCTTTGCTGACTTGTCCACAGTGACCCCAAAGGCTCCCCACACATTGTCCCCCTCTCTCCACAGGAACTTGTCAATGCCCTCCTTCAGTGTCCCCTTGATTCTCTTCCCCTTTGTGTGGAGTTCCTTCTCTAGGCTCCCAACCCTCTCAAACATTGCCTCCTCCTCTATTGTCATAGGCGGTACTCTTGGCATGACCTCCTCAATAAAGTGTCTTTTCCTCCTCTCATCAATGAGACCAGGCTGTCTGAACTGCTTCCTGACCTCCTCCGTAATACCCTTTACTGCTGCATACGCAACCTTGACGTCTCCCTTCTTGACACTGTTGATGCTGCTGTTTATCCTTCCGATGTTTGACCTTGCTTTCTTGACACTGCTGATGCTGCTGTTTATCCTTCCAATGTTTGACCTTGCACTCTTAAAGCTTTTGACTGTGCTAACGTCTACTTCTGATTTCATCTCTGTTGCTCTCTCCTCTGCCTTGAGAGTTCCCACCATGGTGACTGCAGTTTGTCCAAACTCAAAGTCAGTAAAGCTGAGCTGCCCCTTAATGACACCTTGCTTGACAGTCTTGGTATTTGTTAATGCTAGAATCTCGACAAGCTTTGCAGTTGCCTCGTCAGAAAGGTCATCCCCATCAAGGGGTGCCAACTCCATAATGTTCGTCGATTCGTCAGGAGATACAACCCTGATGTCGAGGAGAAATCCGACGAACTTATTCCCGCTGCCGTAGTGCTGCCAGTAGACGAGTCTGTGAATGACTCCTTCCTTTTCGTCATACTCCTGGAGGGTCTTCCTTCGGAACTTTCCCTGCTCACAATTGGTGAGGAGAAAGTCAGTGATCTTGTCGCGCTCGTCGTGGAAGACATCAGCCAGCTCCATAACCTTCACATCGACGCCGGTAGAGTTGTCTATGAGGCCTTCAACCGCTCCTCTCTCCTCGAGGAGCTTCACAAGTTTGCCTTGCTCGGGTCCAAGAGCTGCGTAATCAATATCAACTTGTCCTTGCGAAGTGGAAGAGGCGTGATTGGGGCTAGAGAGGGACAGTGGGGAGTCTTTGTTTCTGACGGTGTTGTCAGGATCTAATGTCATGGACTGAGCGGCAGTGGCATGGCTGACAGTTGCAAGGCCGACTGGCGTGCGGTCGGGAGTCGCGCACCAAACAGCAGGTGGTATAGCGCTTAGATTGTTCTCACGGGCTATTCCACCGTTTAAGGGATCGTCGGAAATTTCGGCGTTGAAATTTTCAAATCCAGGTTGAAGATGAGAATGGCCAGAAATTTCTGGGGGTGGTTTTGGGGGAATTTTTGGTGAAAAGGGTCAAAAAAAGGCAAAATCTCAAACTCCCTCAGAATGGCTTCTCAGCCCTCCCCTCGAACGATCAAAATATTCTACTCTTCGTCTACACGACTACACAAACTCACCTCGTCTAGCATCCTCATGAGAGCTTCTAGAGACTGTGAAGGGGACACCATTGTTGCAAAAATGAGAAAAATTACAGAGTTTCAACGCGTCCTCCCGCGACTCTCCCGCTCTCCCCTAGAGTATTAAAATGCGTTTTTCTTTTCCGCCTCTCAACGCACAACTCACCTTGTCCTGCGTCCTCGTGACCGTTTTTAGAGTCTGCGGTAATAGCGACTATGGTGTTTGTTATGTTAGTCAACATGAAGAGATTTCAACGCGTGCTCCTCGTTTCTGTGTAGAATATCAAGCGCCCCACGCGGTCGCCGGAGACGGAACCCATGCGGTCGCCAGAGATGGAACCCGTGCGGTCGCCGCAGAAGCGCCCCATGCGGTCGCCGGAGACGGAACCCATGCGCACCGCTCCCGATATCTCCTACAGTACTAAATTGTGCTCTTTCTCTTCCGCCGCTCAACGCACAACTCACCTTGTCTGGCGTCATCATGACCATTTTCAGAGTCTGCGGTAATGGCGATTATGGTTTTGGTTAGTCAACATGAAGAGATTTCAACGCGTGCTCCTCGTTTCTGTGTAGCATATCAAGCGCCCCAAGCGGTCGCCGCAGAAGTGCCCCATGCGGTCGCCGTAGAAGCGCCCCATGCGGTCGCCGCAGACGGAACCCATGCAGTCGCCAGAGACGGATCCCATGCGGTCGCCGCAGACCGGCATGTGCGCGCGTGCGCCGCGGCCGCCGCCCGTCGAGCACGACGCCGATGGGATCCGTCTCCGGCGACTGCGTGGGTTCCGTCGGCAGCCGCCCGTCGAGCACGACGCCGAGGGCCAGACCCTCCACGAACGGCTCCGCGCGTTCCGCACGCAGGCGGTGACAAAAACTACAAAGTTTCAACGCGCCCTCCCGCAACTCTCCCGCTCTCCCCTAGAGTATTAAAATGTATTCTTCTTTTCCAGCTCTCAACGCACAACTCACCTCGTCCGGCTTCCTCGTGGCGGTTTTTGGAGTCTGCGGTAATGGCGATTATGGTGTATGTTATGTTAGTCAACATGAAGAGATTTCAACGCGTGCTCCTCGTTTCTGTGTAGCATATCAAGCGCCCCACGCAGTCGCCGGAAACGGAACCCATGCGGTCGCCGCAGAAGTGCCCCATGCGGTCGCCGTAGAAGCGCCCCATGCGGTCGCCACAGACGGAACCCACGCAGTCGCCGGAGACGGATCCCATGCGGTCGCCGCAGACCGGCGTGTGCGCGCGTGCGCCGCGGCCGCCGCCTGTCGAGCTCGACGCCGAGGGCCAGACCCTCCGCGAACGGCTCCGCGCGTTCCGCACGCAGGCGTTAAGAAAAACTACAAGGGTCTCCCCCCCTACAACCCCCTGAAACGAACTTACCTTGGTCTCGTCCAGCGTCCTCGAGAGAGCTTTTAGATTTAGACACTGCGAAGGGGACAACACAACACATTGCAAAAGTGAGAAAACATTACAAAGCTTCAACGCGTCCTCCCGCTACTCTCCCACTCTCCCCTAGAGTATTTTATCATCCTTTCTGTCTTCCGGCTCTCAACGCACAACTCACCTCGTCCGGCTTCCTCGTGGCGGTTTTTGGAGTCTGCGGTAATGGCGATTATGGTGTTTGTTTTGTTAGTCAAAATGAAAAGATTTCCACGCGTGCCCCACGATTCCGCGTAGCATATCAAAAGCCCCACGCGGTCGCCAGAACCTATGCGGTCGCCGGAGACGGAACCCATGCGGTTGCCGCAGAAGCGCCCCATGCGGTTGCCGTAGAAGCGCCCCATGCGGTCGCCGCAGAAGCGCCCCATGTGGTCGCCGCAGAAGCGCCCCATGCGGTCGCCGCAGAAGCGCCCCATGCGGTCGCCGTAGACGGAACCCACGCGGTCGCCGGAGACGGATCCAATGCGGTCGCCGCAGACCGGCGGGCGCACGTGTGTGCCGCGGCCGCTGCCCGTCGAGCTCAACGCAGAGGGCCAGGCCCTCCGCGAACGGCTTCGCACTGTAGAAATCAAGGGTCTCCGCCCCTACAACCCCCTAACACGAACTCACCTCGTCCGGCGTCCCCACGAGGTCTTTCAATTGACAAAGACGGAGTCATTTGCCTCTCATGGCCTAGATCAGGTACTGAGTGGTAGTTATCGGACATCAGGGCGTTAGCCTGAAGTATATGAGTCTCCTCCACACGCTCTTCTCTCCCTCCTCGAGATTCATTTTCTGTGTCCTTTTCCTGTGAGGAGCGAAGCAAATTGCGAAAGCAAAGACATTAGTAGGTTAGAAATAGTAATGTGCGTAAGGGAGGCGAGATTATATTAAGAGACAAAATCATCACGTGCATGGGCGTGGCTTGCAAGGTGCGACGTCGTTTTTACTCCGATTCCTTTCTCACCTGTGACAAGCGTGGAGAGTTGTGCAAGAATGGGGTTTTTACGAAGAGTTAGTATCGCAGCGGCAGTGTGTGAGGCTTGAGATGCATCTTATACAGAATTAAAGACTCCTGCGTATTTTCTCCCTCGCAATCCTTAACGTTTTCAGCCCGTCACTTCGCTCCTCATCATCTCACCTCTTGCATATCCTCACTTGAATTCTCAATCTGTGACGGCAGCGAAGTTCCCCCCACTGTATCAAGGGGATCCCCTCCTACCAGAGAGTGAGCGCCCTTTCGAGGCGTCGCTGTGAATGTAAGCGTGGGCGTTTGATTGTGAAGATATACGTGTTGGTGGGGTTAGCACAGGTACTGAAATGATATTTAACGAGCCTCTGCAGTCACACTAAATCCGCGCGCCAAACCTCCCTCATCGTCTACCTCCCCCCTTAAACCCCCATCTACCCTTATCTCACCTCTTTCAACTCCCTCAGCTTTAATGTCGAGCGCAGTCTCCTCACTTGACATGTTTAATTTCATGCCCTCGCTTGTACTGGCGACCTGCAACGGCAGTGAGACTCCGCCACCTTCAGATAGACGCCCTTGTCGAGGTAATGCTTGGGTCTGAGCAACGCCTCGAGGCCCTGCTGTGATGGTAGGCGTGGTTACATCCGTGACGGTGCGTTTCGAGATGACATTGGCTGTTGTAGTTAGCATTGGATGAACTTTGACGAGCCTCAACTGCCCAACGCGCCGCAAGCAGCCTCTCCTTCATCTCTATCTCCCTCCACGTAGCCCAAACTACCCGAACTCACCTCGCTCAACCCACTCAGCGTTTGCGTCCTGCGAAACCATCCTTGAGAATTCCTCCTTTTTCTCGATTGAAATCTCAGTCCCCTTGGCACCCTCTGACGGCGTTGGGTCTCCCGTATAATTACGAGGGTCTTCTACATTGCGCTGCAGTTGTGAAAGAATGGGTACCCTCCCCTCAACCTCATCTCTTTCCCCATAGACCATTTCGTTCGCCCCTGACCCATCATTTACATCCTCTTTCCCTTCCCTTTGAAGCCTCGACTTCCCTAAGCTTCTATTTCGCACCTCTTTAACTTCCCCTGCCCTCCTCTCCCTCCTCCCAGCCTCGGCTCCTCCTCCTGCAAAGAGCGAAGCGGATGATGAAAAGGGTTTAGTTTAATTGTACAACTCGTGTAAGGGCGGGCGGCTAAAGACAAAGAAGATGGTCACGAGCGCAATTTGTGCCGGTATTAAATGTTTCTCCGTGTTGATCTCATGACGTTCGTTTCCTTTTCGTCCATTCTCACCTTCCTGCCAGAAACCTTCACCCTCCTCATGAGACCTAGGTGATGCTACGAGCGTAGAATCGCTTTTCACTACGGGTATTCCACCCTCCTCAAGCTCCCTGTCGACCTTAATGACTGCTCCGTCCGACTCTTCTTGGTCATCAATGGCATTCGCAGTAGACATTACCGATGCAGGCATGCCTTCACTTGAGTTCGCAATCTTCGATGGCGACGAATCTCCTTCACTTTTGAGAAGGTCCCCGTCCCCGGCTATCCCCCGAGTCTGAGGACCTCTGCTGGACGTCTCTGCGATGGTGAAGGGTGGCAGGGGGGAAAGTTGTTAGCGGGTAAGCTTTGAGATTTTGTACGTTCCGAAGTCGGACAGACCCCTCCGTCCCAATTTCCTATTCCCTTGTTAACGCTTGTGTCACACTTGCAACCAATTTACGCACCTTTCCCGACTCTTGAAGTCCTCTCAACACCCTCTCTCGTGTCCTCCTCGTTCATGTTTCCCGAGAGGTTTGACTCTGAGGGGTCGGCATGCCCCTCTTCTTGTTGTCCGGTCTTGGAAGCATTACTCATCTTCTACCACTCTGTTTTTTAATCTTGCGTAAAGCTCAATCTGGGGGAATGGATGGTTGTAAAAGTAGTAAAGTAGTGTGAGTAAGTAACTTGGCAAGTTTTGTGGCTTGGCACTGGCAAGCCCATGGGCGGCCATCTGAGCAAGGAGAATCTTCCAATGCGTCGATAGATTCGATCATGATCCCGGTCAATTTCGTCTCCCGTAAGTGACAAAGTCGAAGAACAATAATGGAAGACCAAAAATTCCGTCAACACGCTAAAAATGGGGGCACACTCTAGTAAACAAAACGACATAGTTTTGTTCACAACTCCACCACCCCACCCCGCTTCAAGCAGTTTTAACGCAACTTTAGAAGATAACAACAACTGGAACAGCTTGCCCTCTGGCTTATCGTCCGTCCCCATTACTTACTACAATATTTTGTTTGTTGTCCAACGGAGGCACGGAAGGTCCAACCGGAAAACAGTAGAGTCGGTACAGCTCTAAATTTCTCTCTAAAATTAGGAAGGAGCTTGGTGATCGCGCAGAGCGTGAATAATAACGGATTTTCGCAAATATTGTATATACTTGTTATCCACATTCGCCCCTTGCACTCCACGCCTCTCGTTCTTGTATTAAAGCCTCTGAATAAAAAAGGGTTGCATACATAAATCGTTTCTCCCCAAGCCAGTCAGTTTCCCTCCCTCCTCTCCTGTTCCTTCTCCTCTCTCCCCTCCCCCCCACTCCCTCTTAGTGTGTCCCCCCCTCCCCCCCCCCCCCCCATCACCACCCCAACAAGCTAGCCCCCGCCATCATCCAAGGGTGAGCGACATACGCCGCCGTCGTCCCCATAACAACCGCCAAATACGGTGCCCTCGCCCACTCCCTCCAGTACCCTTCCGGCAGTACTTGCCTACCCTCCAGGATAGCCAAGAAGGGTACGACGGACGTTCGTGCCTTAACTTCAAGGAAGGATTCACCGTAACGATCCTGGAGACGTCTATCACCGTTCCAGACGCTGAACATATGGTGGGCGATCAGGATGAGACTGGCGGATACTACGACATCCGTACCTATCCAAGCGGCGTGGGCGAAACACCACATAACCTGACCGACGGATTGGGGGTGACGGGTTATTCGCATCACACCGGTGTCGTAGAGGTGGAGTTTAGGGGACTGGACGGCGGATATTTCCAGGAGGTTGAAGGTCGCGGGGTAGAGTAAGAGGAAGCTGAGGAAGTCGGTTAGGAAGACTAGGGAGTGGAAGAGGGGGAGGTGGTGGAGGTCCCATAGCTGGTGGCCGTCGTGGGCGTGGTTTATGAAGTAGCTTATGGCGGAGAGACTTAGGGGGAGACTAACTAGCGCGAAGATTACACGGTGGGCTCGGGGACCTATGAGGGACTCTGATAGGGGTCGTAGGGATGCCAGCCCCGAGTGTGTAACGGCGAAGAAAAGTAGCATGGCGGCGATGGTGCTAGCGGGATCTTGACCTACGATGGACTGGACACTATGGAGGTAAGCGTCGCCGATGTGAGGACCGGAGGGTAGGAACCAGACGTAGGATACGAGGTAGAGGACGAAGGAGGTGGCGACGGTGAAGGTTGACCACTCAGACAGGGACTGGGAGGAGAGACTGAAGGCAGCAGAGTCCTCGCCTTGTGGGGGGTAGGGGGGGGGAGGGGGTTAGGTGGTTGCATTTTTTGGTCTTCACGATGGTTGTTTGGCGGCGGTTTTGCAATAGCTGGCTATATATCATTGCACCTGTCTCCAAGATGCACATGGCTTATCTCTTCATTGGAATGTCACAACAAGCTCCCCTCTCCCCACTCATTCATTCATTATTCCCCCTCCCCTAGTACTTACCTACTAGTGTGAGTTGGTCCCCTTCCTCCTCTCTCTTCTCTTCTCCCCATCCCACTTGGCTACTCAGGAAGGTTTTTTGGTCTCTTTCTCTCTCTTGTTTGTTTCTTCTAAATGGAGATGGTGATAGTATTGGAGACGGTGATAGTGTTCGAGACGGTGGTAGTGTTTGAGATGGTGACAACGCTGTCTCCGTTTGTTTCATTCCTTTCTTCATAGCTATCTCCATTCCTCGGATCTTCAATCCATTCTTTATCCCTGTTCTACAGCCCCATCCATATTTGCTGTGTTTGTTGCGTTTGTCGTGTGTTTATTGTGAGCATATTAAGTCTGTTGAATCTATGTTATTCCTTTTAATGATGTTTCTGTGGAAATAATGCAACCAAAACTGATGATGTTGTGTTTTGAAGTTCTCACCTAACCCTCATTGTTTCACATCTATGTCCATTTGATATCACATTATGACTATTTAATACTGTAAAACCATTTATATCCACAAATATAGCGATTAAAACGATGACAACAATCAAAAATGAAGACATTCTGAAATGCAGACCAGCAGCAACCAGAAATATTAGGAACTGGATTTTAGACTGTATTTTAGGACTTAGCGACTTTTTACAGTATAGAAACTGTTCACAATACCAACAACGATACTACTATCTACATCATATTCTAACACATTGTAGTTTTAGCTCAAATTTGGTCCCCAACAAAACTACATCGCCGAAACCTAACTATCAATCTCCTCCTCTCCATCTAATCATTGACGCCATATCCCAGCATACTCTAGCTCGAGCGCTATCAGTACTACCACTTCTATCCTCCCCGAGATGCCAAGCTCAGCAGTGTACTCTGGCAAAGAGAGCTTCAGAGACAATCATGAACTCACAGAAGTGACTTTTGCACAAGGAGTAACGTCAATTGCCGATGAAACCTTCATGGATTGCTCCTCCCTCACAGCCATCACCATCCCGGACGGAGTGACGACTATTGGCAACTGGACCTTCTTCTTATGCTCCTCCCTTACGGCCATCACCATCCCGGACACAGTGACGGAGATTGGTGAGGGCGCCTTCAACAGATGCTCCTCCCTCGCAGCCATCACAATCCCGGACGGATTGATGACGATCAGTTATTGCGCCTTCTGGGCATGCTCCTCCCTCACAGCCATCACAATCCCGGAAGGAGTGACAACAATTGGCGAGGAAGCCTTCTTGGGGTGCTTCTGCCTCGCAGACATCACCATCCCAGACTCTGTGACGACGATTGGCATTTATGCCTTCTGCGAATGCTTCTCCCTCCTGGCCATCACAATCCCGGACGGAGTGACATCGATTGGCGAGGGCACCTTCCAACGATGCTCCTCCCTCACGGCCATCACCATCCCGGACTCAGTGACGACAATTGGCGAGAGCGCCTTCGACGGATGCGTAGCCCTGACGAAACTCAGTCTATCTCCTGCCGTCTCCATTGGTGAAGACTGCTTCTTGGACTGCACCGCCCTAATCTCTGCCGCTGCCGATCAAAATATGCCGACTGTCTCGGCCCTTCTCCATTCTAGGTGGCACCGCATACTCTCACGCGTCACCGTTCTGTCCTGCCTCAAGACACTCTTTACTACCCAAAAAAAGAGGAAGCGACAGGACGGAGGTGAAGCGCAAACACTTGGGGTAACTGCGGTACGCAAGAGGCTCCCGAAGGTTATGTGGAGAGTTATTCTGGAATTTCTGTAACTCTAAAATCAATGTTGAACAATGTAGGCAAGAAAAGTTTCATAGTCTTTAGCTCTTTTCAGAAGCGACATGCTCATGCTGCTCCCTGAGCTATTTTAGAGTAGCGCTTACAAGTAGAGGGAAAATGAGGAAAATCAGGAAAACCAAGGAAAAAAGAAAGGGCCTTGGTTGACTTGTGGGAGTTTGGGCAGAATTTGGCAAGAAAACTGTATTGTACACTTTAGCTACGTTTCACTACCTACCTAACTCTTCACAATACCAACAACGATAATAATACCTACACCATAATCAAACATACTACAGGCTTTAGCTTAAATTTGGTCCCCAAAAACTACATCGCCGAAACCTAACTTTCAATCTCATCCTCTCCATCTAAACATTCACGCTATATCCCAGCATACTCTAGCTCGAGCGCTGTCAGGACTATCTATTACTTTCATCCATCCCAAAATGCCCAACTCAGTAGTATACTCTGGCATAGAGAGCTTCTTGAATGATCGTGAACTCACAGAGGTGACTTTTGCAAAGGGAGTGACGAGGATTGGCAATGAGGCCTTCTGGGGATGCTCCTCACTCGCCGCCATCGCAATCCCGGATGGAGTGACGATGATTGGCGATAACGCCTTCCATGGATGCTCCTCCCTCACCGCCATCACCATCCCGGACGGAGTGACGACAATTGGCGAGAGCACCTTCTGCTACTGCTCCTCCCTCACAGCCATCACAATCCCGGTCACAGTGACGATGATTGGCAATTACGCCTTCTCCTCATGCTCCTCCCTCGCAGCCATCGCCATCCCCGACACAGTGACGACTATTGGCACTTGTGCCTTCTGCGAATGCTCCTCCCTCGCAGCCATCACAATCCCGGACGGAGTGACATCGATTGGCGATAACGCCTTCTCCAACTGCTCCTCCCTCACGGCCATCACCATCCCGGACTCAGTGACGACGATTGGCTATGGCGCCTTCTCCAGATGCTCCTCCCTCACAGCCATCACAATCCCGGACGGAGTGACGACAATTGGCGAGAGCACCTTCTGCTACTGCTCCTCCCTCACAGCCATCACAATCCCGGAAGGAGTGACAACAATTGACCTGGAAGCCTTCTACAAATGCTCCTCCCTCGCAGCCATCACCATCCCGGACGGAGTGACATCGATTGGCAATTACACCTTCTACGAGTGCTTCTCCCTCGCAGCCATCACAATCCCGGACGGAGTGACGTCGATTGGCGTCAGCGCCTTCGACGAATGCTCCTCCCTCGCAGCCATCACAATCCCTGATGGAGTGACGATGATTGGCGATGGCGCCTTCTACAGATGCTCCTCCCTCGCAGCCATCACAATCCCGGACGGATTGATGACGATTAGTGAATGCGCCTTCTGGGCATGCTCCTCCCTCACAGCCATCACAATCCCGGAAGGAGTGACAACAATTGGCGAGGAAGCCTTCTTGGGGTGCTCCTCCCTCGCAGACATCACCATCCCAGACTCTTTGACGACAATTGGCGAACACGCCTTCTGCGAATGCTCCTCCCTCATGGCCATCACAATCCCGGACGGAGTGACGACAATTGGCGAGAGCACCTTCTCCAACTGCTCCTCCCTCGCAGCCATCACCATCCCGGACTCAGTGACTACGATTGGCAACGACGCCTTCTACGGCTGCTTCGCCCTGACGAGACTCAGTTTATCTCCCGCCGTCTCTGTCGGTATCAACTGCTTCTCAGACTGCACTGCACTAATCTCTGCCGCTGCTGATCAAAATATGTCGACTGTCGAGGACCTCCTCCATTCTAGGTGGCACCGCATACTTCAACGCGTCACCGTTCTGTCCTGCCTCAAGACACTCTTAGTGGACCAGCCTAGGAGATCGGAAAGGCTGAAGCGGAAGCGCCTTGACGGAGATGAAGCGGTTGCGCTTCAGGGAACTGCGGCATTCAAGAGGCTCCCGAAGGTTATGTGGAGAGTTATTCTGGAATTTCTGTAACTCTAAAATCAATTTTGAACAATGTAGGCAATAAAAGTGTAATATTCTTTAGCTCTTTTCAGAAGCGACATGTTTATGCTGCTCCTGAGCTGTATTAGAGTAGCTCTTACAAGTAGAGGGAAAATAAATGAGGAAAAAGAAAGGCTTGGTGACTTTGAGATGATTTGGGCATTATTTGCCAAGAAAACTGTATTATACACTTTAGCTACGTTTCACAACCAACCTAACTCTTCACAATACCAACAACGATAATAATACCTACACCATAATCAAACATACTACAAACTTTAGCTAAATTTGGTCCAAAAACTACATCGCCAAAATCCCTAACTTTCAATCTCCTCCTCTCCATCTAATCATTCACGCCATACCCCAGCATACTCTAGCTCGAGCACTGTCAGGACTGTTACTTTCATCTTTTCCACAATGCCCAACTCAGTAGTATACTCTGGCATAGAGAGCTTCTTGAATGACCATGAACTCACAGAGGTGACTTTTGCAAAGGGAGTGACATCGATTGGCGAAAGCGCCTTCGAAGGATGCTCCTCCCTCGCAGCCATCACAATCCCGGACGGAGTGACATTGATTGGCTATTGCGCTTTCTTGGGATGCTCCTCCCTCACGGCCATCACAATCCCGGACACAGTGACAACGATAAGCGATAGCGCCTTCTGGGGATGCTCCTCCCTCATGGTCATCACCATCCCAGACGGAGTGACGACGATTAGCTTCGGTGCCTTCAGAGGATGCTCGTCCCTCACGGCCATTACCATCCCGGAAGGAGTGACGGCAATTGGCAACTGGGCCTTCTTCTCATGCTCCTCCCTTACGGCCATCACCATCCCGGACGGAGTGACGGAGATTGGCGAGGGCGCCTTCAACAGATGCTCCTCCCTCGCAGCCATCACAATCCCGGACGGATTGATGACGATCAGTTATTGCGCCTTCTGGGCATGCTCCTCCCTCACAGCCATCACAATCCCGGAAGGAGTGACAACAATTGGCGGGGAAGCCTTCTTGGGGTGCCACTGCCTCGCAGACATCACCATCCCAGACTCTGTGACGAAGATTGGCAACGACGCCTTCTGCGAATGCTCCTCCCTCACAGCCATCACAATCCCGGACGGAGTGACATCGATTGGCGATAACGCCTTCACCGACTGCTCCTCCCTCGCAGCCATCACCATCCCGGACTCAGTGACATCGATTGGCTATGGTGCCTTCTACGGATGCACCGCCCTGACGAAACTCAGTCTATCTCCTGCCGTCTCTATCGGTCCAAACTGCTTCTTAAACTGCACTGTTCTAATCTCTGCCGCTGCCGATCAAAATATGGCGACTGTCTCTGACCTCCTCCATTCTAGGTGGCACCGCATACGTGACCGCGTCACCGTTCTGACTTGCCTCAAGACACTCTTAGTGGACCAGCCTAGGAGATCGGAAAGGCTGAAGCGGAAGCGCCTTGACGGAGATGAAGTGGTCGCGCTTCAGGGAACTAAGGCATTCAAGAGGCTCCCGAAGGTTATGTGGAGAGTTATTCTGGAATTTCTGTAACTCTAAAATCAATGTTGAACAATGTAGGCAATAAAAGTTTCGTAGTCTTTAGCTCTTTTCAGAAGCGACATGCTCACGCTGCTCCCTGAGCTATTTTAGAGTAGCTCTTACAAGTAGAGGAAAAATGAGGAAAATTGAGGAAAACCAAGGAAAAGAAAGGCTTTGGACTTGGTGGGGAGATTTGGGCAGAATTTGGCAAGAAAACTGTATTGTACACTTTAGCTACGTTTCACTACCTACTTAACTCTTCACAGTACCAACAACGATAATAATACCTACACCATATCCAAACATATTCCAGGGTTTAGCTAAATTTGGTCCCCAACAAAACTACATCGTCCACACACACCTAACTTTCAATCTCCTCCTCTCCATCTAATCATTCACGCCATACCCCAGCTCAAGCGCTATCAGTACTACCACTTTCATCCTCCCCGAGATGTCCAGCTCAGCAGTGTACTCTGGCGTAGAGAGCTTCAGAGACAATGATGAACTCACGGAGGTGACTTTTGCAAAGGGAGTGACGACAATTGGCAACAACGCCTTCAGGAATTGCTCCTCCCTCGCAGCGATCACAATCCCGGACGGAGTGACGATGATTGGCGAATACGCCTTCAGGGGATGTTCCTCCCTCCCAGCCATCACAATCCCGGAGGGAGTGACGATGATAAGCGAGGGCACCTTCAGCACATGCTCCTCCCTCGCAGCCATCACAATCCCGGACGGAGTGACGACGATTGGCGATGGCTCCTTCATAGAATGCTCCTCCCTCACGGCCATCACAATCTCGGACTCTGTGACGAAGATTGGCAATTACGCCTTCTACGGATGCTCCTCCCTCACGGCCATCACCATCCCGGACGGAGTGACAACGATTAGTGAACGCGCCTTCTGGCTCTGCTCCTCCCTCACGGACATCACCATCCTGGACGGAGTGACAACAATCGGCAGGGGCGCCTTCTCCGGATGCTCATCCCTCACGGCCATCACCATCCCGGACACAGTGACGACGATTTGCATGTACGCCTTCTATGAATGCTCCTCCCTCACGGCCATCACCATCCCGGACGGAGTGACGACAATTGGCAAGAGCGCCTTCTACGGATGCTCCTCCCTCACTGCCATCACAATCCCGGACTCTGTGACTAAGATTGGCAATTGCGCCTTCTATGAATGCTCCTCCCTCGCAGCCATCACAATCCCTGACAGAGTGACAACAATTGGCGAAGACGCCTTCTACAGATGCTCCTCCCTCACGGCCATCACCATCCCGGACTCTGTGACGACGATTGGCGATCAAGTTTTCCAGGGATGCTCCTCTCTCGCAGCCATCACAATCCCGGACTCTGTGACCACGCTTAGTTATGGCACCTTCTGGGGATGCTCCTCCCTCGCAGCCATCACAATCCCGGACTCAGTGACTACGATTGGCAACAACGCCTTCAACGGATGCTCCTCCCTCGCAGCCATCACAATCCCGGACTCAGTGACGACGATCGGCTATCAAGCCTTCGCAAATTGCTCCGCCCTAACGACACTCAGTCTATCTCCCGCGGTCGTCATCAGTAATGACTGCTTCTCGAACTGCACCGCACTTATCTCTGCCGCTGCTGATCAAAATATGGCGACTGTCTTGGACCTCCTCCATTCTAGGTGGCACCGCATACTTGAACGCGTCACCGTTCTGTCCTGCCTCGAGACACTCTTTACTACCCAAAAAAAGAGGAAGCGACAGGACGGAGGTGAAGCGCAAACACTTGGGGTAACTGCGGTACGCAAGAGGCTCCCGAAGGTTATGTGGAGAGTTATTCTGGAATTTCTGTAACTCTAAAATAAACTGTTGAACGGCCAAGAAGAGTGTCACTTTTATTTTACAAGTTGGTAAAGAGTCATACGGTCGCATTCGGACAATTATTTACGTCATAAACCCAGTGAAGTTAAGATTAGATTATTCCTGAGGACACCTCAGCATCCAGAAGCCTCTTCCCTAACAAATATTTATTTGAGCATTTGTTTGCTATAAGTCCGTTGTATCAATAGAAAACCCACAATGTCACATAAAACGATATATACGAACATTCTCACTCCTAAATCGAGACAAAGAAGTGTTGAGCTGATTATAATGACTCTAATACTCTTTGCTCTCGTCCCGACTTCCATTTGTAACTCCATATCTCCACAATCAGCTGAAGCCCCTCAGTCATTACCCCTTCCAACCTCTCACAACACAAATACAACAACAACAACAACATCGAAATGGTTATCCCCAAAATGGTTCTCCCCTAAATTGCCCTCCAAATTATCTTCCTCATCCCCATCCCAATTCCTTTCTTCCACGACATCAAAAGAGTACAAGCTCCGTTCTCATTTATCACCCCTCCTCCCCCCTCCCCCTCCCACCTCAACATTCAGTTCCTTCGAAGTACACGGTTGGCGTTGGCATACCTTATCAACATACCTAGACATAAACCTCCTCCTCACCTACAACAAACAACCCCACACTGTGACCCCTGGGAGTAAGGAGGGTTTAAAGGGTAGTGAGGCTGGTAGAGAGATTGAGGGGGGGAGGGAGAAACTCCGTGATTATATCCTGGACTTTAACCTGGCTACATTAACTAGGATTGAGGGTAAGGTATTCTACCCATGGTTACGTGAATTAAATCGCAAAGACGAGGTGGGGCCGCTTTTTAACGATGCGGTTGAATACCTAGAAGCCGCTAGGGACAGGATCGTTCATTTAACGACGTCCGTTTCAGGTTCAAGTCTATCTTCTGCCAGGTTCCAAGCCGCCTTGTCTGAAGTTTCTGATATTATATCCTTCAAACGCAGGGTTGCTGATGCTGTGGTAGTCCCGGCTGTTGTAAGTTCGTCAACACCCTCATCACAGAAACGTCTTAACAACCGTATCCTACGTAAGCTTGGTGTACTAGACAGTAGACTCCACCTCGTCGCCATGTATGAGGCGGTCAGAACGATAGAGGGGGAAGAGGGGGAAAGGGAATTTAAACTTTGGGAGATTAAAATACCGTGGGCGGCGAGAGGGATGGTAGGGAGGTGGAGGAAAGGGTATGAAGAAAGGAGGGGGGGGACGAGCTAAATCTATACTATTTCTTCTTGTAGAAAACTATTTCATATATTTCTGAAATGTAATGTGGAACAAAATACAATAAGAACGTTTTACCCGAAGATCCCCCCTCCCCCTTGCCATCCATCCGTCTAATCTGCCCTCCCTAACCATTCCTTAGCCTTCTCACTCCAATTTAGAAACCATTCCCCACTATCTCTTTCCGTGTTTTTAGTAATAACCCCTTTAAGCGGTGTGAATTTCTTAAACACAACCCCAACCATAACCGTAACCTCAACCACCCCCTCCTGTTTTGGAGATACTATTAGACAATCCTCTACACGAAAACTCCCCCCACCAGGCACATCGTGGACCTCACTACTAGTTGTTAAAACTGCACCGGTGGTACCGAAGGTTGTTAAGGTCTGTGTTTTCGTTATACGTGTTGAAGATGGACCTATTGGACCGGATAAAGGATGCGTGAATTTAAGTTCACGACGTGAACCCTTTAACACCGAAGAAGAAACAGTGTTTGAAGGGGGGAGATTTATAACACTTTTAGACCATGGTGTCACGGTAACATCAGTATCACCGAGGTATCGATGGAAATCGGAGAATGGGTAAGACGCTGTATCGGAGAGGAAGGTGTGAGCAAAGCTTGACACACTGCATGGGAGAGGGACATTTGATAATGGACGAACTAAGGGTGGGGAGGGAGGGAGGGGGGTTAGGGAGGTGAGGTAAGGAAACGAAGAGGTGTGTTACACTAGCAATGTGTGTGATACATGTAGTCCCCCTTCGGCGTCATTCACAGGCCTGTCGGTCTTGTAAGTCTTGAGAGGATTCCAGCCTGACTGCGTCAAACAGCGTTCGCGGTGAAGTAAGCCGAGCTAGTGATGAAGAGGGTTTTCTCCTTGTTGAAGCTGACCCTGTTGATCTGCTCCCCTTCTTCTGCCTAACTATATTTGAAATCGCAAGATCTACGAGAAGGAAACCAAAGGATCATCCTCTCCCTCTCTCCCTTTTACGGTCTTGGTAACTCTTACATTTATACCTGTCGCTACTTTGGAGTAAATGAACATAATCCTCAAAGTTTATCTCGTCCTTATTCTTATCCTTGTTTTTATCCTTATTATAGGAGTTATCGTCTGAACCACCTCTACCTATATTAATCACTTTACTCCAATGACGTCTTCGTGTTGATGATACAGAGGATTGGTCTAATGTGTTAGATATTGAGGATGATGAAGATGAAGACGAGGAGCTTGCTTTGTAGATAGTAAGGGAAGGAGAACATGATGGTGAGCTTAATATAGTATGAAGGAGAAGTATTAATAGAAGTAATAAAGGGTAGGTATATGATATTGCTGACAGCGACATTTAAGAGCACTTTTATCTGCCTCGAAGATCAACCTTTGACACCAAGTCCGGATTTGGGTTTGGGGCGACGACTTGGCCAAATGCAGAAGAACAACAGATAGAAAGGGACCTTCTAGGTGAGTCTTTCCTAGTAGTAGAGCACCATCTTGCCCCTCTCCGAGATTATGTGGAGAACCTCCGATTGTGTCACTTTCAGATGATTTTTGGGGTTGTGAAGGTGTAAAATCAACACCATCGGAATGAATAACCGCCCCGATACTCCAGGCTAACTCACACAGTACATTGCTATTCCTCGATTTCAAACGCAGACTATATATATATATCAGATGAAGCTCATGCGCCTAGTCTTGTCCGATAGCAGATCCCAAGGTAACTCAGCTATCTTTGGCCAATGCAGCCGAGTGAAAGTGTATCATATTTGCCTAATCTTTTGGGCCTGCTTAGTCCTTGTCGGAGGGAGGTCATTAGCTGAGGTGAATGTGATCGACATGAACGGACTGTTCAACACGGTCAGTAATCGTGCATCTGACAACACTGGCAACTCCATCATGGCGAATGGTGACTCTGCGATTTTAGCTGCTGGGTCGTATAAATGCTCAGAGGGGACTTGTGCACGTAGTGGTACGTACGGTACCATGCTGCGCACAGATGACTTGAATGGAGAGGTCAAGTGTGTGGAGGACAACGCAAGCTGTGTGTTGGATGGAGAGAATGAAAGAAGAGTGATGGCTGTGAGTGGAACTGGGAGTGGTACACTTATTCTCCGAGCTCTCACCTTCGACAAGGGGTATCTTGATTATCAAGGTGGAGGGGTTTGGATTGGGGGTGGTGCCGTGGACTTGGAGCTCTGTAACTTTTCCAACAATAGAGCTACTTCTGGTGGTGGAGCAATTTGTGTTACTAATAGTGGAACTTCTGTCAATATCTACGGAACAAGCTTCATTGCAAACACAGCAGACAATGGAAATGGTGATGATATTAACAGGGCTGGCAGTACCACCATTACCATCCACAATACGTGCCCTTCTCCCTACTCCTCCAACACTCCAATCCAAGGTAAGACGAGAATGAGGATTGTGTAGTCTGTAGAACCATTCCTAACCCCACAACTCACTTTACGTTACCGCTGCACCAATTCCTATAGGGTCCGCTTTGGACACTTACGGCACCGTCAACGGCAATAAATACTCGTACTCTAGCTGTCATTACTATCACTGTGACGCAGGTTACTACAACCCAACAGAGGGAGCTTCAAGTTCAGATTGTGAAGCTTGCGGCGAGGGGAAGTACTCTGGTCCCGCCTCTCTCACCTGCACGCCTTGTTCCGCAGGAAAGGTTCTCATAAACGCTGCCACCGGTGACGAGTCTTTGGCATGTACGTCCTGTGAAGCTGGTCAATTCTCTCCTCCGGGATCTCTCTCCTCCTCCTCCTGCACGCCCTGTCCGGCGGGGAAGTATCTAGTGAACGCTGCGTCTGGCGACGAGTCCTCCGCATGCTCTGGCTGTGCCATTGGCAAGTACAGCACGGCCACGGCTGCGACG
>BRYA01000130.1:21264-40694 GCA_030267965.1 Triparma columacea | reverse complement strand
TCCATCTGCTCTGCCGGTAAATACAGCACGTCCACGGCTGCCACGAGCAATGCTACATGCGTAGATTGTCCTGTAGGGAGTATGAACAACGACGACGGCATCGATGCTTCAAACCACAACGACCAAAATGACTGCACCATATGTGCTGCAGGGACCTTTGCCTCAGATACTGGTTCCACTTCTTGCGCCATCTGCCCTGCAGGCAAGTATAACCATGACCAGGCCACCGACCCTGACCTCCACATCTCATGCGTAGATTGTCCTGCAGGGAGTATGAACAACGACGGCGGCATCGATGCTTCAAACCACAACGACCAAAATGACTGCACCATATGTGCTGCAGGGACCTTTGCCTCAGATACTGGTTCCACTTCTTGCTCCATCTGCTCTGCCGGTAAATACAATCCTGACCAGGCCACCAACCCTGACCTCCACATCTCATGCGTAGATTGTCCTGCAGGGAGTATGAACAACGACGATGACACTGATGCTTCAAACCACGATAACCTAAATGACTGCACCATATGCGCCGCAGGGACCTTCGCCTCTGATTCCGGTTCCACCTTATGCCCCATCTGCCCTGCAGGCAAGTATAACCCTGACCAGGCCACCGACCCTGCCCTCCACGCCTCCTGTGAAGCTTGCCTTCCTGGAAAGTTCAATACAGACCAAGGCATTGCTGTTATGTTTCACGATGACGTCGGAGATTGCTTCNGGAGTTGTTGGTTCACCATGCCCAGCTGGAAAGTATAGTGACGGCACAACATCGGAGTGTTCCACGTGCGAGCCAAAATACAAGTGCCCTGGTGGAACAGACAAGGTGAGAATTGACAAAGTGGAAAGTTGCACAATGATGTTCATGTTATGATTGGAGTCTGGCTCTACAAACACCCTTCCTTGCCAGCCCTCCTCACTCACTCTACCTCGCTTGTCCCAGATCCCTTGCCCTCCCGGAAGCTTCTCTTCCTCGCCCTCTCAGTCCACGTGTACTAGCTGCGAGGCAGGAAAGTTCCAGTCCGACGAGGCAAGGGATGAATGCGTCCTCTGCACTGCGGGGCACTTTTGTCCTGCCTCCTCCACTGCCCCTCTCCCATGTTTACCAGGTTCCACTTTCCAACCAGACGCCTCTCAGATTTCCTGCAAGTCTTGCTCCAACTGTCCTGTCGGAGAAGTTATGACGGAAGGTGAGGGTTGGCAGAATTGTGATCTCTCCATCACAGCATTTGCTCACTCACCACTGCCTACTGGCCTCCCTTCCCTTTCACATCTTGCCATCTCATTGCAGAATGCACCATCACGACTGATCGTCAGTGCTCCGCCTGCGTGGCCCCAACGTACTCCAACGACGGCCTCACATGTATGCAATGTGACGGCGAGGGGCAATTCAATGACGTTGAAGGCGCTTTTGCCTGCAAAATTGCCAGGCCTGGACACAAGCCGGCAGCAGATCGCAAAGGAGAAGAACCATGTCCAGCCGGGACGTTCTCAACAGGAGGGTCGGACATTTGTGCTACGTGCGAAGTCGGAAAAACAAGCGAAGAAGGGGCGGTAGGATGCTCACCGTGCGAACCTTGTGCAGCAGGAAGGTACATGATTTCAATGTGCACGCCAACTAAGATTACAGAATGTCAAGATTGTCTTGCAGGAACGGCATCATTGGGGAAACAAGCTACTGAGTGTACAGTTTGCGCGAACGACGGTCAATACTCGGATGAGGATCGAGCGAGCGTATGTAAGACAACCCCTGCCGGGTTCGTGCCTTCCTCGGATCGCACGAACATAACTGCATGCCCGGCAGGTGAATTTGCTATCGGTGAGCAGTCAACCTGTACCGTTTGCAGTAAAGGCTTCGTTAGTAAGGAGGGAAGTGGTTATTGCTCCCCCTGCGAGGCAGGCTACTTCTCAAACTTAGCTCAAACAGAGTGTCTCCCCTGCCCCCCTGGCAGTATCTCTGGAATTGCCGCAACGACCTGTGACCTGTGCGAGATTGGGAAGTTCGCTACTGGCTCCAATAACACTTTTTGCACCTACTGCGACGACAAGGACGTACTCAAAGGTTCAACGACAAAATCTGCAGGGTCCAACTCCTCGTCTGCCTGCCAGTGTGAAGCTGGCGAGTACGAGGTCGAATCTTCAAAGAGCTGCGAACCGGTGAAGGAGGGAATGTCAACAGTGGTAGAAGGCATGAGCATCCCGGAGATGACAATCTTGCGCGGGTTCTGGCGAACGTCGATATATTCTACAGAACTCCTCCCCTGTCTCAACCCCACTCACTGCGTGGGTGGGTCCGATCCCTCTTCCTACTGCGCCGAAGGGTACACCGGCCCGCTCTGCGCAGTGTGCGAAGTAGGGTACGCTGCAGTAGGGGCAGGCGAGACCCTGTCTTGTAACAAATGTTCTGGGTCTTCAGTCGCCACTGCAGCCACGGGGCTTGGAGCTTTACTCTTACTTATTGTGTTTGCGGTTGTTTACTTGGTCAGAAAGTCAAGGCAATCTGCCACAAGAACCTCCCGAACGCAAAGCTCCTTAGAGCGAGCTGCCACAGATCGGCTTGAAAAGCTCAACAAGCTGATGCCCCTCCTCAAGATCGTGTTTGCCTATTTCCAAATCGTTGGCGGCCTGGGCTTCCTTTTCTCCCTCCAGTTTCCTCCCATTTATAGCAAGGTCGTTGGTGTCGTTGGTGGCTTAGTCTCTCTCGACTTTGTTTCCTTCATGCCCCTGGGTTGCATGACTAATGCGAATTTCTACAACTCTCTCTTAGTGTACACAGGCCTGCCAATTTTCACTGCGATGATTCTTGGGTTCGCTTACTTTGTCGCTTCGAGCCAGGCTCTCAAGAACGCCCTTTTTGAGGCATTCCTTGCAATGACCTTCCTCATCCTCCCAGCCGTTTCAATCAAGATATTTACCACATTCGCCTGCCACAACTTTGACGATGCCACTAGCTTCCTAAAAAGTGACTACTCCATAAACTGTAAGGACCCGGCTCACAACTTTTACAGCCTCTATGCTACCGGTATGATCCTCGTCTACCCCATTGGTATCCCGCTCATGTACTTTGTGCTCCTTTGGAGAAAGAGAGACCTCTTGGAGGCGGGGCAAACCGTGAAGGAAGAAAGCATGAGCGAGGAAAAGGCCTTAAAGCTGGCGCTAGAAGAAAGGAAGATGAACGAGATAGAAGATCCTACTCTAAAGGCCCTCAGCTTCCTTTACGGCTCCTATGAGCCAAAGTTTTGGTGGTTTGAGGTATTTGAGACACTCAGGAAGCTGGCGTTAACCGGATTCCTCGTGTTCTTAGCGCCAGGGACAGCGGCGCAAGTTCTCTTCAGCCTCATCATGTGTTTCTTTGCGCTTGTTGCCTACCGTGATCGCCGTCCTTTCGTTTCCGAGTTTACTGATAAATTCAACAATGCTGCACAGCTCCAACTCTTCTTCACCCTCCTTGGCGCCCTTGCCATGAAGGTGAACCTGGACAACGAAAACTTGCAGAACAAGGGCTACTTTGACATGATCCTCACTGGAGTTCAGTTCGTTCCTACATTGATTGCAACAATTGTCAATCTAGTAAAGGCAAAACGGTTGACGACCACAGAGATTGATACGCTCCTTAGGGAATCAAGGCAGGCGAGGAGCGACAAATCAGGTCTCGACTTTGGCAACGTAGATTTGGATGATGGTGGCGTAGAGCTCAGTGCCGTGGGATCCTCAACTCAGGGATCACAGCGTTCCACTGCCCCCCCCAGTCACATCCATCGGGCGAGCAGCTTTAACAAATTCAAGGGGAAGAAGAAGGGCTTCAAGAGCAAGGAGTCTGAGACCCTTGCAAACAGGGAGGAGAGGAGCCTCAGCAAGGAGGCCGCTGGGCTGGGAGGAGAAGTGGTGAGCAAGCATGAGAAGATCCAGCGGATTATGGAAGAAGGAGTGCGTGAAGCAGGGGATGAAAAAGACCCCGAAGCGGATCAAAATTGGGAGAAGGTATATGACGATGCCACAGGGTTCTATTACTACCAACATAAAATATCAGGAATGTCGACTTGGGAAATACCTGAAGAATTGGAAGGCAAGAAAGCGTAGGGAGTGTTGGCTGCAATCAAGAGAACTATCTTCTCCCGAAGGCAGAGTTATGAAAAACTAGGACGAAAAAGCGAAGGGCAAGGAGATGGAGAAGAATATGACAGTATACACATACCAACACGCTGCGGGCAGTAACTACAACACTGGAAGGGGGGGGACGGGGAAAGGGGACGCGGGTAGGGGGGGGGGGAGGGGGGGAAGGGGAAGCGAGAGTGGGGGGGAGGGGGGGAAGAGGACGCGGGAAGGGGGGGGATCGGGGGAAGAGGGGAAGAGGACGGGGGGGGGGGGGGGGACGGGGGGAAGAGGACGCGGGAAGGGGGGGGATCGGGGAAGAGGGGAAGAGGACGGGGGGGGTTTTGAAGTTATCAAGTTTGATCGCTGGAGCGTAAAAACTTATATTTTTTCAAGGGCCAACACATTTGTCACTTCCTTTGCCGTAAGAGCTTTGAATAGTCACGGTGAGGTTGAATAGAAGTAAAAGTTAGATTCCTTCCAGAATCCTTCCCTAAAATATATATGATCGTTTGGATTTAGTCATTCATTTTTACAACTGTGAGTTCATTCCTTCGAAATACGAAATAAATGCCATATAAACACTTTTATTGATCGGCAGTAGCCTCAAAGTGCGTGTTAATAACCGAGATTTACCGCGTTAACCCATTATTCATACATTCCCATCGGGCTCTCAATTTTGGTATCACCTTTCCTTCTCTCCCCCCGTAACTACACGCCAAAAATACCACTTCGCTTACTAACTATCTCATCTAATCGCAGCGATACACCACATTTGACACTCAAGTACCTCTACAAGCTACAAATAAATCCTACCCCAAACAGCCTCGTCTCTGAACACCTTCCAAGCCCCCTTTCTCCCCCACCTCAATCTCCCACCATGATGCACCACATGCAAGACGAGAATTCCTCCTTGAATTTGTCCCTCTCAACGCCCCTAAAGTCCACCCCCGGTCACCACAGGTCAAAGTCAGCGACTCCCTTCACAAGGACGCCCAAGGGCAAGGGTCTTGGCCTGGGGGGCACGCCTCACAGGAGGGCCCTCGGGGATATCTCCAACAAGAAGCCCTCCCTCAACCCCGCGACCCCGGGGAAGGTTTCCTTCCCGGCCTCTGTTAAAAAGTCCACAAACCTGTTCCCAGTTCCCTCCCCAGCCCCCTCTGCCAAAAAGTCCAACAACCACCAGCGCTCAAAGTCAGTCTCGTTCTACTCGGATCTCCCCGTCCCAACCTTCCCCTCCACTCCCTCAGCCAGGCCTAGTAAATCAAGTTTTAAATCCTCAACCAAGAAGGTCCCTACCTCTACCTTAACCCCTTCAAAATCCTTCCCACCAATCGAGCTGTCAGCCGGCAGAACATACACCTCACCTTCGTACCTTCCTACCGACGTCTGTCGTTCCGAGCTCCAATCCATCCGTACCCTCTCCGCCATCCCCACCACACCTACCCTATCACCGGCGATGAATAACATGAACGACGATGATATGGATGCTCTTACTAACGACGTAATGGACATTGATATGGGGGGAGGGGAATATGAATTTAAAGGGGAATGGAATGAGGGGGGGGGAGGAGGATTCGATGACGATATCATGATGATGTGATTCGATGATGATATCATGATGATGTGAAAACGAAACCGGGGAGAAGGGGGAAAGGGTGGGGGGGGAGTGTTATTTTACATTTAGAGGAAACTTGTTGAAATAGGGAATCGAAATACGGGATGGGGGTTCGTTATATGACTTTTTGTATATATTATAGCCACAACAATTTTGTCAAAACCACTTCTCCTCCCCTCCCCCCCCCCCCCACCACCCTCGCCCCCATACGTCCAAAAAGCCTAACCTCTCAAGCGTAGTACTGGCACGTGACGACGTCGTCTAGGCTCTCCATTTGTTCCCTCGTGAATCTGAGTTTAACCTCCCCCCAGTTGTCCACATGGGTCCTCTTGAAGTCACTGCAGGCCTTCTTCACCATGTCGCGGACGCCGATGGGGGCGGAACGCTCGAAGCTGTGCCGGGAAAGGCTCTGGATCGCAGGAGGGACGAAGGGGGGTACTTCGTACGGCGCACTGGTTGTTTTTAACGGGGGGTGAGAATCGAGGATCGAGGCGAATATGGCATAGAACCTCCCCCCCTCCCCCCCTCCCCCCCCCCCTCGCTTCCTCACCTATGAACCGCAGCGCAGAGTACGCTGACGCTGATCCTCTGCCTCCTCGACCTATCTTCCTCCTCCTCTTCCACCTCCTTGCTTCCTCCCTGTTTCCCCTTTCTCTTCCTCCCCTTGACGCTCCCGTCCGCCACCTTGCAGTACTCCTCGACCAGGCTCCCGACCTTATCCTCCCCCATGGTCGCGAGCATCCCCGTTAGCGCCGCAGTCGCGCTCTGGCTGACCTCCCTCCTTGAGTCCCCCAGAAGGCCGCAAATCAGCTCGAATATCCTGCCCATCCCATCCTCCCCCAGGCAGAACTTGTGGCTCGAGAAGAACCTCCCCATGAATATGCACGCCGCCTGCCTGACCTGCCAGTTTTTGTTCCCGCACGCTCCTCCCGCGACTGTAATGGCCTCGTCTCTGACTTCGGCCGCGTCCTCCCACCCGACGATCAAGCATGCCGTCGCCAAGGTTGCGATAGTCTGCCTGGCCATGCTCCTACCTTCCCTGATACCCTCCTCCGCGCCCTCCTCGAGGGCCTCAGAGGCCTCCGGACCCTCCAAGCTGCTGCCGTCGCCCTCCACCTCAAGGCAGCTGAAAAGGCAAGGCAAAAGACGGACGACCACCTTCTTGTAATACCTCTCGACGTCGCCGAGGTGGATGCAATTGTAGATGAACACGCAAAGCATCTCCCTGCACTTCATCTTGCCCTCGTGCCCGACCTTACTGGGCCCGGATCCCAGCAAAATGTTCTCGAACTAACAAGAGCGACGAAGGACGAGAAATGTTAGCGAGGTTATTGAAGGGCGGAGAGCAACATGAGCGGGCAGGCGCGCGCACCCTAGCAGCTCGCATCTCTCGCACCCCTCTCACCTGCATTACCACGGAGTCGCTGTTTCCCTCGATCCCAAGAGTAAAATTGGCCGCCGTCACCCCGCTGAGCGACATCAGGAGAGTGCTTATGTACGTCCGACACTGCTTGAAGGGATGACAGACTGCCCCCAGCGACTTCCTCAGTAGAACCCCGCTCATCTCCTCGAACATCTCGCGACGACGCTTGTCCTCCACCTCCCTCCTCCCCTCTCCACCCTCCCCCCCTCCTCCCTGATTCACCCTCTCCAACAACCCCTTCTCCGGCTCAACATAGCTAAGCTCGATCAGCAACGGGCTGAGCAACTTCATCCATTTCACACTATTCGCGAACCCCTCTTCCCCCCCCCCCCCCCCCTGCTCCCACATGCTTCCCGAGACCTTCCCCGCCAGCATGTCCAGCAGCCTCTTGCTCTCCCCGACCCCGACCCTGTGCACGCCGTACCTCAGCCCGTCGCTCCAGTCACCGATCGCCTTCATCTGAACGATGTCCAAGACGTCCTCCAGAAACGGTATCATGATCTCCCAGGCTGCCTCCGCGTTGTCCACCCCCCCAAAGGTTCCCAGCAGGCCCTTGCAGACCCCGCCGAACACCTCCGCCGCGGCGCAGTGCTGGTTGACTTGGTCCTCGGTGGGGGGCATAAGGGCCATCTCCTTGCACTTCACCAGCAGCAGGCTGGCGGCTTGGCTCCTGACCGAGCTCCTGAGTAGGCCAACCATCCCATGGACCAGCATAACGTGCTTCAACTTGAAAGTGTAGCTAACGAGGCTGTCCCTCAAGCTCGGGAAGGTCTGAACGCCCCCGCATTTTCCGGCGAAGTCCTGAGTGGAGGGAAGGTTAGTTAACAAACATCGAATGAGCTAAGCACGATCTTCTCGCGCATCATTTCGCTCATCTTCTTACCTTGAGCATCGTCCCCACCCCCTTGCTCCACTGCTCCCTCCCACTCTGGCTCTTGTGCGCGGCCGCTAGAGCGTTCACTAGCTTGCTGCAAAACACCTCGCTGCACATCCTGCTCTCGACGGCCTCCCTAAAGCCTGCATCCTCCTTAACGCTTCTATCCAAGACCTTTACAAGCCTCCCCAGCAGGCCCAAGGCCGCCTGCTGAAGCGGCATCCCCTCCATCTCGTTTTCGACCAGGTCGCACCCGACGTTCCACAGCTTAGTAGCTAGCTTCAAGTCTCTCCCCTCGTCGTCGGCAATCATATGGATCAAAAACCAGACAACTGTCAGCTGCCTCTTCCACTCTCCGCCCCCTTCCAGCAATGTCAGGAGGTGAGTGAGGCAGGCCCTGTGCTCCGTTCTAACTTTCTCCTTGGTCGTGGGGCTGCGAATAATTGAGTTTTGTTAGAGGCCGCGACATACTATCCTCAACAACGCAACACTCTCAGCGACTCGCTTTTGCTCGTTGCTCTTGGCTTCCCTCACTGCTCCTCACCTCATCTCAAAATTAAATAAAAAACCCCTGAAGTTTTCCCACATCGCGTGCCACAATACCTCCAAGAGGACTTTCTTCTCCTCCTCATCAATCCTCTTGATTACTTTCTCCTCCATCTCAAAGTACTTCTTAATGAACTTGTAGGCATTCTTGCGGTCCACAACGATGCTCATGAATCGAATTAGTACGTTGAGGGAGCCCTTGACAACCTCGTAAAGGCGGATATTCTCAGCCGGGCTGGTGCCGTAGTTCTGGACGACGGGCATCCCAAATGCCTTCTTCAAGCTCCCGTCGCTTAGGTCCATGGTGGCCATCATCCTGGGGACCCTCATCTTGAAGCAGGCCCCAATCCTCTTAACATTGCCCAGCACGGTCGAGCTGCAGACCACGACCTCCTGGTTGGTGTGCGACATGAAACCGAGCAAACCATCAATCAACCTGTCGTAGCTGGCCAAGGTACTCGAGTCGATGGGGTCTCCTAGCTTCGCGTTTTTCCTGATGCGAAGGAAAATTTCTTGAGCAGAAAACTTTGCGAAGTCCTTGACCAAAATCTCAGCGCGGATGGCCAGGTAGTTCCTTGAGATGGACTTCCCTGGAAACAGATCGTTCGCCTCATGCTGGTAATCCTGGCTGTAGCGGGAGTTGGCGTCGATCACTGTGCAGGCTGCCTCGTAAACGACGGTGTTCTTCTCGGAGTCAACTTTGCTGTTGTAAACAGAGCCAGATGCGGTGTGCTTCCTAGACCACCTTCTCAGAAGGAGCATGTTGCAGCAGTTCACTAACTCCTTCGCGCCCTTCCTGTCCCTCTGGAGCTCGTACTCGGGCTCGTTTGCAGTCGATACTGCCTCGAGGCACTTTCCGACGAGCTCTGATAGCTCAAATCTCAAGGGCGCCAAAAACTCCTGAGAGGACTTCGAGGCAGTGGAGAGGATCTGGAAGACTGCCTTCTCAGTAGGGTGGAGATAAGAAAGGGGCTCCACAGGTGCTTTCTGGGGACCCAAGACAGAGTCGACCTCCATACGAATTTCCTCGATATCGGAGTCGCCGTCTTCCTCGTCCTCGCTATCTCCATTCTCGCCCCATTCACTGAGAATCTTCTCGGTCTCTTTGAGCATATTATCAAATCCAAAATTGCCCGAATCGTCGCTCTTGTCCCCCCTCCTATCATTAAGGATTGCCATGCATCCCCTGAGTCCGTAGTAGACGGTCTTGGTGGACCTCCTCCACTTCTCAATGGAAGCGTCCTTGCCGGCAGCGATCGCTTCTTCCATGTCCTTCATGGACGGGACGAGGAAGGTCTTGAGAAGCTCGACTGCGAAATCGATCTCGGACCCGTTAGGAGTGTGGAATTCACAGTTGAATTCATAGTCACCCTTCTCGGTCTTGGTGTATCCCGCTGGAGTTCCGGGGGGAAGGTCTCTGGCAACGCGGGCGTCCGTCGAGGTGGCGTAGTACTCGGTGAGGCAGGAAAGTGTGTGCCTGAAGAGTTTGTTCCCTGCCTTTCTCAGCTTCTTGTCGTCGGACTTGAGAGCGAATCCAATTAGCTCGACAAGGCTGTCCTTGTAATTCAAAAGTGCCGGCCCGACCTTCTTGACGCAGCCACTTAAAAGCCTGATCCTGTACGTTGCAATCCCCGTTGAGAGGGTTGCGATGCCCGCCGACAGCATGGGAAAGAGCTCCTCGAGGGCGAGTTCTGCGTGGGTGAAGGTGCAGATGCTACAGAGGTTGGCGACCTGCTTGACGGCGTTCGTGTAGGAAGATTGAGAGAGGAAAGAGACGACGGAGTTGAGGGCCTTTTTGTAGACAGGGGGGGGGAGGGAGGAGAAAAGGATGAAGAGGACGTACTGGGAGAATTGCGCCGAGTACGCATCTTGCTGGGCCCTCCGATTAATGCTGTTGACAGAATGGTGCGCGTTACCCTTAACCTTCTTCATCCAAGGATCAGCGGACTTGAAAAGCGAGTAGATGCGCTCCAGAACCTGCAGCACCCAAGTTGCAAGGTACTCCGAAGTCTCTTTGACCTCATACGGGTAGTTATCTTCGAGTGACGGGTCGATCGGGGGGGACGAGAGGGGTGAGGAAGGGGGGAGGGACGCGGCGGCGGCCTGCCACTCGGGGGAGGTGGAAATGTCAAAGAAATCGAGGGAGCTTTTTGGCGGGGTGAGGACGATATCATCATCACTGTCCCCTACTGGGATCCACTCCAAGAGGTAGGCCACGAAAAGGAAGGTCGACTGTGTTTTGCCATCGTCGTTACAATCTATGCCTTGGATCGACATGTCCAAGATGGGCGGTAGGTTTTTGAAGAAGGGCGAGCACTTGCTCCTGATGACTAGCTTTATAATCGTGCTGATCGACCGGAGCGCGACGGGGGCCTGGTGGGTCTGGTTGATAGCGGTCGGGGAGAGGGCGGAGGAAAGGAACTGTAGCGTGGGTGCAGTTATTGCTCTCGGGCAAATTGTGGATAGGGTGCGGAGGGCCACATCCCCGCAGTGGGAGACGCCGGCGTGCTTGCAGTATATGGTCTGGTAGACGAGGGGGAGCAGGGTGTTTACGACGTGCAGGAGCTCGGTGGGGGAGAGGGGGGGGGCGGGGTAGTAGGCGAGAGATGCCTTCCCCTCTTCGCCCTCCTTCTCGAGATGTTCCTTTCCCACCTCGATCCCAACCCTCATCGCCAGCAGCCTGCACGTGTACTGCAGGGTTACTCCAAGGTGTACCGTCCACTCCCCGTAGTTAGAGGGGTTGAAGTAGGGGGAGATGTAGTCCCAGAACTTTAGGAAGGCAGTAGTACCGGAGGTGAGGGAGGCAGCGTTTTTGGGGCCATTGCCAAGCCAGAACGTCATGAGCTTGCAGAGCTTCGAAACCATGCTGCCGAAGTTGGTGGCCTGGCCGGAGAAGACCTTAAACTT
The DNA here is from genome assembly GCA_030267965.1 of Triparma columacea. Lineage (NCBI taxonomy): Eukaryota > Bolidophyceae > Parmales > Triparmaceae > Triparma > Triparma columacea. The sequence continues at coordinate 29,240 of BRYA01000130.1, read as the reverse complement.
GTGGTTAAAGGAGCGGACAGGCTGCTTCTGGGCCATAAAGGCCGAGTCCCCGGTTGAACCGACTGGGATACGGAGGAATGAAATGGCGCGTGAGTAGACCTGCTTCTGAATTGAAGACCAGTCGAAGGTGGGGGGGGCGTGCTTGCGGCCACGGCAGAGGAGGGTCATAAAGTTGCAGTCCCACCCGGGGCAGGAATCGACGCCGCCCCAGATGGATGCCCAAATCGGGAGCATCCTGTGCGAAACGTCGTGTGTCGGTTAGTGTGTTGGGTCAGGGTGTAAGGTAGGGTGGTTTGAGGACATTTGTCTTCGCCCATCTTACCTCTCGTAAAACTCAGGCTCGGCTTTGGTGGGTAGGAACTTCGCGAGTGTGATCTGCGCACGGAAGCATATGCACGAGTGCACCTGCGTCATGTCGTGTTCCACGAAGTCGCAGATTTCGACGCTCGACCTGGACTCGTCGAACTGGGGGAAGAACTGCCGGGCAGCGTCGATGAAGGTTAGCTGGCGCTCCCGGACGTCATTGATGGCCTGGGAGTTTACATTCGGGTGGTGGCAGGTCGCGGTCTCGTCGAGGAAGGGACTTTGAAGTATCATGCCGGCGTAGAGGGCGCGCCAGTGGATGTGGAAAATTAGGGTGGGGGGAACTTTGTAGGAGGCCGTGTTGGTGAAGCGAGGGTTTAGCTCGTCCTGGGCGAGGGCTTCCCAGGCGATGTGGAGAAGACGGCTGCGGACTGTTGTGTTGAGGACGAAGGAGGAGGTCGGGGTTATGTTGATGGGGTTGGGAGAGGGGGGTTTATTTGATAGGTATGTCTAACGGAGGGGGGAGAGGGGGGTTAGGGCGTTTAATTTAGAGATAAGCGCGGACAGCGACTCAAGAAAAACGCCTCAAACAATCGCCTAAAAAATCGACTTACACTACAGTTTTCGGCGCCCTCAACTATGGTGACTACAGTAGTTGGTCCCTCAGTTGTCTCGTGTGCTGCAGGTAAGGGGGAAGCGGGTGAAAAGGGCGGTTGGGATTAAGATTAGGACGTTTCGAGCAAGCGTGGTGACCTCGTCATGATGGTACTCTGGTTAAGATGAAATTCCAAACCTCACCTAGCTCCACTAACAACTTGACGAGCCTCATGAGGAGGATGGGCTCGAGCGGAACTTCGTTGTCGAATAGTTTGGAGACGAGCTTCAAGATAACCTTGGAGGTCTTGTCGCAGTTGGCGAGCGTGGTGCGGGAGATGATGAGGTTCAGCTTGGAGATCTGGTGCTGGAAGAAGGCAGAGAGGTGGGTGCGGGAGAATGAGGAGGGAAGGCAGGTGTGGACAGGATCTATCATCTCCCTCGTACTAGTGGGCGGTGGGGGGGGGGGCATAGGGGTGGAAGGCGTGGAGGTCGTGGTGGGGGGCATTTAGAGGATGGAGTCAAAGAGGATTTTGGAGAAGTTTAGATTTCTGACGCTTTCGCTAAGCTCTAGACTATGATATTGATTTTCAAGGTAGCTAAGTAAATATGAAGAAGGAATATGGAAGCGATATCAGAAATATCGTCCAGAGTGATGACAGATTTCAATCACAATTTTGCTGTGAAAAAGAGGAATTAAGAATCATTTTGGGATTGCCACTCCAGGTTTTGTGAGAGTCTAGTTTGGCTTCCGTGGTAGAGTTGTGTTGCTTGTATCACCAATCTACATCCAAAAGTCTTGTAACGTCAATTTATCTCGATTTTATCCATCTCCTCTCGACCTTGGTCGAAGAACGAGGAGATTACTGCGGCTATGGCACCTAAACCGGTGAATGAGTTGAAGATATTCCGCAAGCTCTGCGATAAGGAATATAATAACATTCTTCGTCTAGTCAACGCAATGAATGTGAGTGAGAACTTTGCCTGAGAAACACGAGAATATGGAGGAGGATGGAAAAAATGTTGGAAAGGATGTTAGAGGGAATGTTGAAGAGGCCCATTCCGTCCTCCTCGCCTAACCCCTTCCCACTCGCCGCATCCAATCCCCCAAGACGCAATCCTACTTCACCCCCACCTACATATCTGACCACCACTCCAACAGTGTCCTCTCCACCATCCCCAACCTCCCCTCCCAATTATCCCAAAAAGCTGCCTCCAGCGTGACTTCGCTCCTCCGTACCGTCCTCTCCATCCAATCTGACATGCTTGCCGTCGCCGAAGAGGCCTCTTGCGGGGGTGAGGAAAAGGCCAGGATGATGGAGAGGTTGGGGCTGGGGGAAAGGGTGCTGGCCACATGCGCGGATAGCAACGTTGGGCAGGACATGAAAACCGTGGCGCTGCAGTGCTTGCTGGCGGGGGATGTATAGAAATAAACATTTGTATGTTGTATAATAATCAGGACCTTATCTATCTATCTATCTATCTCCCCCTTAACTTCACCCCTTTCTTCGCTGCCTGGTCCAGGCCCCAGAACCCCACGCCTTCCTTTATCCTTTCCCAGTAGCTCAACCTCGCGCTACTCCCCTCTCCCCACATAGTCTTGAAAGCTTCCCTCCATCCCTCATTGTCAAACTCAACCTTCAACGCAGATATGTTTACCCCGTCTAAATCAGTACTGTAAAGCACCTCTGCCTCGACCGAGGGGGAGAGGGGAGAGAGAGGGGAGGATATACGGGTTATGCAACCATAGGTGGTGGATTTGAAGTTGGACATTCCGGCGGAACCGGAATTGAACAAGACGTAATCTTTGTTGCTTTTTGAAGAAGTGAACTGGTAGGGGGGGGGAGAAGGGGGAGGGATGATGTAAGGTTTTTCGGTGGCAACGTGACGTAATGTGTAAGGATTTTTGATTCGGGTCTTCCCTTGTAGCCTTTGGAATGATGGCGCTGTTAAATCCTCCGAACCTCCTCACCTTCTGCCCGAACGCCAGACAAGTATGTGTGCACGCCACAATATCAACCCCGGCCTCCTCGAATTCCTCGACTACCTCCTCCCCGCTCGTAACCCTGAAGCTCCCGTCCACCCCCAACGCTTTATGCAGATCGTCATCAACAGGGGTCATGGCCTCAGCTGCAAAGCTCCAACCGGCAAGGCTGTGGAAATCTCCGTGCAACACACCCACGGTTTTACCCCCGACGACTGTCTTAAGGTACGGGGGGAGTTCACCTAGGGCTTTATGGTGTTCGGAGTTCCTGCATGTTTCGTGCAACCTGCTGACAATGTCATCGGACCTTGATACAACCGCCTCACCCACAAATGACGGGTACGAACAACCGCAACCGATGTAAGAGGACGAGGATGATATCTCCCTTTCCACATTACCTGCGGTCGCCACGTGGTGGGGGCCGTTTAGAACCGCCGAGTTTATAGAGTGGAACGAGGAGGGGGAGACATTGAAGAAATTGAAGTCACCGTTGAAGATTATCGTGGGAGGGGTGGACTCGAGGGAGGCGAGGTGCGCGATTTTAGAGAGGGCGTTTGTGTTGCCGTAAAGGCCACCCACCACGTAGAGGAGGTCAGGATTCTTGAGGTTGGTCAATGGGATTGTGCCGAATTTTGAGGGGGAAGAACGGTAGGATAATGGACACGAGGGAGTAGATGCGGATGAAGAGAGACGAAGGGTGGAGGAGAGGGGGGAGGATGACGAAAGGAGAGAGGAGAAGGAGGAGGGTCTGAGTATTTTACAAGCAGCCCGACTCGCAGTGGGTGAATATGCATTTAAAGGCATCATATGGGGATGAAAATGTATTGAGATGGGACAATGTATATGAAATTGCTCAGAACATATTTTGAATCGCGTAAAGGTTGGATCTTGGAGGAGCAGAAGTTGGATAAGAGAGGGCAAAGATTTGGTTTTACATAAATTCCACAATCTTGGTTTCAAATGACGTCAATACTCCAGAAGGTTGGTTTGAAGAAGAAAGTCGACCCAGTAGAACAAGCGAAGGTGAGTTTGAAGCTTAGGAGCTGTAATTAGTCAAACAGGATTGAGAACTGCCGAGAACTCCTCATTGATATTCCCTTACCATCTCGTCTATTTCAAATCACAGGAATGGCAGCGCAAGATAAAGAAAGAGATGCGTCAAGCCGACCGCGAGATCCGCGAGCTCGAGCGCGAGGAGAAGAAGTTCATAAAGGAGTGTCAAAAGACTGCCAAGATGGGTTCCAGGGCCGGCTCAGCCGTCAAGACCATTGCGAAGAACGTCGTCATGGCGAGGAAAGCGAAGGAGAGGGCGTGCATGACGAGGGCGCAACTCAATAGCGTGAGCATGACACTGGCTCACCAGATGAGCACCATCAAGCTCGCCAAGTGTATGAACAAGGTGAGGGTTTTGGGGGGGGGGTGGGGGGGGGGAGGGGGGGGGGTTAATTCAGGGATGGACGAGAGGTCCCTAATTAACTTGAGTATAAAGGGGCGGGCTTATACTAACGCTCGCACACCTTCCTCCCCTCCCCCCCCCCTTCCCTTTCCCACTCTCCCAAGTCCTCTGAGGTAATGGCAGCAATGAACGATGCCATAAAGCTCCCTCAGCTGAACAAGGAGATGATGTCAATGGCCCGTGAAATGGAGCGCGCCGGCTTAATCGAAGAGCTAATCGGGGACGCTATGGACGACGTCATGGGAGGGGACGAACTGGAAAGCGAGGCTGATGAAGAGGTGAGGGAATACAAAGAACAAAAGATGCGAGGGCGAATCATTTTTGTTTGGGGCGGCGTGGGAAAACAAAAGGCACTTAACTTACCCCGATTCAACACGAAAATCATACGCAGGTCAACAAGGTGCTGGAGGAGCTTACCATGGGAATGTTTGAGGGTCAGACTGAGGTTACTAATAAGGCACTCCCGGCGAGGGAGGAGGTTACGCAGGAGAAGGAGGAGGAAGTGGGAGAGGAGGACAATGAAGCACTCGATGATATGCGGAGTAGACTACAGGCGCTGTAGTTGGTGGGTGGGGGTGGTGGTGGTAGTAGTGGTGGGTGGTGGTGGGGGGGGGGGGGTAGTAGCTACGACAAAGTAGTAGCTACGACAACTGTGAAATAAAGGTTGAGGTTTTCTTTGTTAGAAAAAACGCTTTGCTTGCTTGTACGGATCTGATCTAAAACCATCTGCGAAACCTGCGTCTTTCCCAAACTTATTGCGTCACCATCTCCTCCCCCCCCTTCCCTTCCCCTGCCGTCCCCTCTTTGTTAATTAGATCTTCCCCCCCCTCCTTAACCTTTTGTTTCTTCTCCCCCCCCTCCTTATCACCCTCCCCCTCCTCCCTCTCTCTTTTCCCCCCCCCTCCATCCTTCCCCTTTTCCAAAGCCCCCTTAAGTACCTCTTCCTGCATCTTCAAGACTTCCAAGTACCTCTTCAATTTCTGTTCCCTCCCATTCTCCCCTCCCTTTAAAATCCCCTCAATTCCTCTCTTCCAAAAAACCTCATCATCATCTTCAGTTTTACCAGGTTGTCCCTCCACCCCATTAACAGCATTACAAACCCCAGCAACGCCTTTGAAGGTTATACACATACCCATTATACCACCACCCCATACAGAGGGATCTACGTAAGTATTCATACCATTCGTAACCCCCGATACGGAGTTAGAATCCGTGAGTAGGGAGAGGTAGGTACGTGCGTTTATCTCAGGGGTTTTCTCTAACGCTAATTTGTCGCGATCGAAATCACGCTTCTTTGCTGAACTTGAGGTTACGTAACGTGACGTGAACTCCATGTAAGGGTCGTCGGTTTCTGCATGTGTTGACTTTGCTGACCCGCTCGCGGTTTGTGATCTGCTTGTTGTGGGGGTGTGGGGGGAGGGTTTGCTGCTTGTTGTAACGGATACTGGTGGCGCCTTTGGGTACATTCTATTAATGAATGCTTTCTGTCTAACGATAATATCAGCCAGTCTACAATCTGCCTCCGTAGCTAGCAAAAGCTCCCCCTCACTGTCACCCTCAGTAATCTCCCCTGAAGGGTGGTCACCCTCAAGTAGCGCGCATTCAATTGGTGTTAAGTGCCTCCATTTCATGAAGTTGCTATCCTCCTCCCCTTCGTCCTCCCCGCCCTCGTCGTCGCTAAGTAATGCGTCCCCGCAAATATCGTCCTTACGGTACTGCATCTCGTCGACCGCGAAACTCGCTTTCTTTAAAGCGTCGGTACTACGGTCGTTTGAGTATGTAATGCTACCTACTGTAACGCGTTTACGCTCGAAGGTTACAGGGTCGATGGAATAGTTAGGGTCGACTTTAGGGTCGAACGGGAGAGTGTCGGAGAGGGAGACGTAGGAGAAATCGTGGGAACCGGTGAACTCTACCATGCAGATCGGGGAGTTTGGGTTGGCCTTTATTACGGCGGTCTTGTTCCTGAAGTTATGGTGCATTTGGGTTTCGTTAGTATGTGACGTAACTAATTCCCCTCCCCCCTCCCCTTCCCCTAATTCTCCCATCTCACCTTGCAAGTTGTCTCTGTAGATTCCCCGGTATCCTTTCTACGTTAACCTCCCCCATAACTTTCTTCAGTTCCCCCCCCTCGTTATCGTCCTTAATAACGACCCCCGGATAATAAGGTTTACTCTTCCCTTCCCTAACCCATACAACCCTAATAGGGACCGCCCATATATAGCTCATACCATCTACACCTCTTAGTAGAAAATCGTACACCGGGGCTGTTACTATACCTAATGCCCGAGCAAGCTGGGGGCGGAGAGATGGGAAAGACTGTGATAAAGATGTGAACTTTGTACTTAGGGTTGAGAAAGTGTAACGGGATGTACCCTTTGAGGCGTTCGCGAGACGTAGGAGATCCTCCTGTAACTCCTTTAGTTTGAGTAAGTGCGTAGGCGGTGGTGGTGGTGGTGGTGGTGGTTCTGTAGTTGCCGTAGTTTCCTCGTTTTCGTTTCCTTCCTCACTTTCAGATGTACCTTTGTTGTCCTGATCAGGTGAAGTAGGTTTAGGGTCAAGTTTAAGTCTCCCTTCGTTCTCCAGCATGTACAATAGTAGCGTACTCAGGCTCGTTAGCACGACCTTGCTAGCCTCAACCGGTCCTAACGCTGACAGCCTCTGCGCGCGGTAGTGAGACCTCTTGTCGTAGTCGAGCTTCGCGGCTAGGTACGAGTTGGAAGTGTCGTCACCTGGAGAGGGAGGAGGGGGCTGGGTGGAGGGTAGGAGGTACTCGGCGTACGTGTAGTTGAAGACATTCTTTATGTGGTTCGTCGTGGCTGCGAACGAAGGCTCGACTGTGGCGTTGTGTGGCGGGGGTTTGGGGGGGATGGGTGGTAGCGAGCGTAAATTTTGTAAGTTACGAAGTAGGTAGTAACCTTTCTTCACACCACCTCTCCTTTTTCTCACTCTCTAAGGTTACCTCCCTCCCCCCCCCCACTCACCTTGTAGTGCTTTCTGAAAAAGTCTACAGTTATTAAGCAGTCTATAAACATCGATCTTAAACTGGCTTAACTTCCTATACCTCCTCTCCTCCACGTTCCTGCATATACCGATCATACTAACATGGTGCGTGACAACGCTCGAGTACTTGTCAACGACCGCATCCTCGTAATCCTCAGTAGGGTTAGCCAAATCCGCGAAGTTCGGGTGCCCGCTTAAGTGCGTTACGAGCTCCCTCAACGCTTGGTACTGCTCCTCCGTTATGTCTGGGCGTACGTACGCGTTGTACGACGACAGGTGTGCCTCTATTGAGAATGGTTTCGTATAAGCTTGAGGTCCTAGTAGTGATATGGATCGCTGTATAGGTATGGAGTCCACGGCTGAGGAGAAGGGGACGGTGGGAACGTCTAAGGGGGTGCGGGACTTGTTACGACGCTTCTTTGGGGAAACGGAAGAAGAGGAGGGGACGGAGGAGGTGGAGGACAAACGGGGAGGGGTGGGGGAGGAGCGACTCTTCTTTGTAGAGGTGGGGGTGCCCTTCTTCCCTGTGTGGGATGAGGGGGGGGAGGAGGGGGGGGTTTGGGGTTGGAAGGTGGGGGGGGGGGTGGTGTGTTGGTATGATCGTCTTAGGTGGTATCATATCCCCCTTGCCAGCTC
>BRYA01000130.1:7835-21233 GCA_030267965.1 Triparma columacea | reverse complement strand
CCCCCCCCCCCCCCCCCCCCCCCTCCCCCCCCCCCTCCTCCCCCCATTCCCTACCCCTACGTTCACATAAACTCTTTGCCTCCGTCGTCTCACCTTTCCCCTTGGGTAAAGTCCCGTCTTTCAAGTAAGCTTTAGCTTGTTTAATGCTTCCAAACGTATACCCATCCCCCGTGATAATATATTTACCAGCGGGTTTTGCAACAACCGTCCAGTGAGGTGGGAACATTTTAGACGCTAATAGAGCTTTGGAGGAGTAATCTGAACCAGCGGGAGTGGAATCTGAGGTGGGGGGAAGTGCATCTGTATCTGATAGGTATGCTTTGGCCTGTTTAATGCTCCCAAAAGTATGTCCGTCCCCTGTTATTATGTATTTTCCAGCGGGTTTTGCTACGACTGTCCAGTGGGGTGGGAACATCTTTGAAGCCGAGAGAGCCTTGGACTCATATTCTGACAAACCTACGACAGGGGGAGGAGAGATATCAGAGTTTGCGTTGAAGGTTGGGGGTGGGGGTACTTGTAGGAGTGAGGTTGGTGCTACTGCGGTTGATGGTGGGGCTGAGGGTGGGGGTAGTGCCTTGATTGGTGTTGTTGTCTTTGGTGGTTGGGGTGTGATTATTTCCTTTGATGCCATGGACGCTGTTTTTGAGTCGGAGAGGACGCCCTTGAGGGCGAAGTCCTTGGCCTCGCGGACTGACTTGAAGGTTAGGTCGTTGGTGGGATCGTGGATGGTGTAGACGCCGGAACGGTTGAGTTTGACGGACCAGTGGGAGGGGAGGATGGAGATTGTCTTGGCAAGGGTTTTTAAACGCTTGGCCTGAGAAGAGGGGGTGGAGGGGGGTGAGGGGGGGATGGTGGGTTGGAGGTGTGTTTTTGTGCTTCGTATATGTTGTGTATATGTCGTGATTTGATGTTGTGATTTTTTAGCAGTTTGTTAGGTCCTCCTCTGTTCCCTTCCCCTCCTTTCATAAGCAGCAGTTGCAGCAGTTGTTTGACTCACCTCCTTATCCTCCTTCTTCTTCTTCTCCTCATCCTCGGTAAGTGGTTGTTTCTCCTCATGTTTCTCCTCTTGTTTCTCCTTCTCTCCTCCAATATTGGTTTGATTGTTATCAAATTGTTGGCTTTCATTCTCAATTCCATTCTCAATTCCATTCTGAATTCCATCCTCAATAATTCCCACCTCAATTCCATCCTCTTTTGGTACAGAGGTCTCATCAGAAGGTGTTGTTATGGCTTGTGTTACAGGTGGTTGAGTTGTAGGTTGAGATACTGACTGAGACATAGTATGATATCGTATGATTAGTTGAGGTAATGGAGTGTTGAGGGATAAGATTGAGGAATAAGATGGAGGTTTAGGAGGAGGATGAGATACGGGGGGAGAAGATGTTTGGGTGCTTATGCTTGATTATTCAATTGTTAAGTAGATGATATTGGATATGATGTAATAGATTACGATGATGATGTGGTGATTTTCTAATTTGAGCGTGTTATTTGATTAATTTGATCCCTAATCTGATGACACAATTTAGGACGAGGAATATATGGGGATGGAGAGGAGGAGGAGTGTCCAGAGAGAGAGATTGAAGGGGAAAGGATTTTTTATAGCCATTTTTCATTTTTATACCGACCGATCCTCTCGCGCACACTCCTCACAACATGTCACAAGCGCCGTGGGAGGCCTCAGCTCGCTCACAACTCACCGCGCTACTTCCTCCACATGCTGATCCCGAGTGTGTCGATGATATTATCAACTGTGGGTCACAGGCCATTTTGGGAATGTACTTGACGAACTTGGCTGAAGCTAAGAAGAATGGTTTCTTTATTGCATCGACGCAGATGTCTTACGACGAGAATGATAAGTACTTCTGCCTCTACAGCGTTGGTTTCACCTCTCTGGGCCTTCCAGAAATTGTACTCAAGAACGTTCACAAAAGTTTCAAGGCCACCGCTACTTCCGTATTCTTCCGAGTCTATCAAATACTCACCGCGGGAACGCCGTTTTTGCCGGGGCACGGCGTTTCATCCAACGGGGTTAAGTACATCGTAGCCCAGCCCTCCAAGTCGGAACTCCGGCAGCTACAGGACGAGTTTCTGGGCCAAGCCTGCACGCTCTTTGGCGAGGTCCAATGCTATGAGCTCTTGGTCAGTAACGCGCTTTTTGGATTCAGCCACGAACAACTCCCTCCCACCATCCCAAATGCAGTCGGTGAGAACGTTATTTCAATGCTCTAATATATCAACACAAATTCTAACTCGTGAAAACGCCGCTATAATACAGTCCCGGTCAGGATCGAGACCTTGCGCAGCTGCGCCTTGAGCGGTGATTGCGGACGTCTCTCGTCTACGACTGCCAAGGTGAAACTCATGCAATGCTCCGCCTGCAAACACTACTATTACTGCTCAAAGGCTTGCCAGAAGAAGCACTGGAAGCTCGGTCACAAGGCTGCGTGTAAAGAAATAACCAGATTGCACCAGCAACAGCGCATGGAGGTAGACAGTGGAGTCCACTTAAACAAGGAGCAGATGGAAGAGAGGTTTAACTGTGAGATGGACGCGACGTTCTCAAGCCTCCCGCTTGTCTCTTACTTGCGCGTCGTCCTCTACAACACTTCGCACCAACTTTACATGAGCAGTGGAGGACAAATCGAGAGAGGGAGAATCATGGGATTCAAGGACGGGAACAAGAATAACGTTAGCGATGACAACGTTCAATTCATTAGGATTTACGAGGCTATGAAACGACCTCTCACCGAGACATTCGTATGGGGTGTCGCCGAGGCTGTCGGGATGGAAGAAGAGAAATTCATAAACGAACATAGGGAGGAGTTTAAGGAGATATTCAAGGATGTAGGAAGGATGTGGATTGACGGGAACTGAGCAGGGAATCCTAACACAGGTATTGTACACGTCGGGAACGTCACTGGATAAGGGGGGTTGGAAGGGGGGGACTCTGAATGAAATTCCACGAACATGATATCATATTGTATTAAATCGTTGTAATAGCTTTAGTTTATTGTTTTCGTTTCATTATTTATTCGCTGCTGCTGCTGCTCATGGGGATGTTGCTCGTTTCGTTTTTCATTATGTGAGCTCATCTTCACCTTGGATTTCAGGTTTTTGCTAAGTTCTGGGTGGCTGGATTTGGGCACAATTTTTTGGGGACTTCTCACTATTGAATCTGCTATTTAACGCTATTTATGCCCATTTTAACCTACTGAATCCTATTTAATAATCCTTCATGTCTAAATTGTCCGAAATAGAAAGGCAAATAGAACAAGTTAGAGTTAAAGATAGTCTTCCAAATGAAATATCCGATGATACTTATCATTTGATTGACAACAGCATTGACAACATCACTAAATATTGCACGCAATGCTATGATACAACATACGATACGAGGTAAGGACAATTTACGACATCATTCGTCGTCATTCACACCTCATTTATTTTATGGAAAGATTCCTTCTTCCAAAAAATAAACCCAAACAACTCACACACAACGCACGCATGTCGACACGCATCACAAACATGCATCACACACACGCATCTCTCTCTCTCTCACACACACACATACACAACACACACACACATCTCAAACGCATATCTACCTCAAAACACAAACCATCCCCCCCCCTTCCAACCAACTTCTCAGTCCCTCCCTCGTAGGATCACAAGATCTAAATCTCGACCTCTCCGCCTCATTAAATTCCCTCTACACAACCCTCTCCACAACCCATTCAAAACGTTCCTCCTCAAAACCCTCCTCAAATTCCTCATCAAACCCCTCCTTACATAGTATAAAATCATTCGTCCGTAAATTCGGTCTCACAGTCCTCCCTCTCCCCCTCTCTCCTCCTATAAAACCACCACGTGGTATTGTAAACCCAGGTAACACATGCTACGTGAACACTGTATTAACATGTTTAGCGAGTATACCTGGGTTCGTGAGTAACACGGGAGAATACGGGGATGCGGATTTTGCAAAGGTTATTAAGAGATTAAGTAACGATGGGTGGGGTAGGGTTGATGTTGAAAAGGTTTACTGTAAATTAGGAGTTAAAGATATGAGGAGTATGGGGGATGCGGTTGAATGCTTTGTTAAATGCATTGGATTTGGAGGAGGGGGGTTAGGGGGGGAGAGATATTGGAGGGTTAAGGGAGGGAGGGAAAAAGGAAGGTGAGTAAGGGGGACGATTTATTGGAGGGGAGTTGACGTTTTTTACTAACGTTAGGAGGGGAAGGTTCAATTTTATACAGATTGATATAGAGTGTAACGACAGTGTTCTAAACGGTCTACAATCAGAGGGTGCGGTAAAATCAGTATCCGGAGAAGGGGGGGAGGAGGTTGGTTATGAAATCACGAGAATGCCAGAGGTTGGGATTGCGGTGTTTGGGAGAAGATTCAAACCTGATGAGGGGGGAGGGGGGGCAAGGTGAGAATTAAGATGAACGTTTGGGGTTAGGACGGGGGGGAAGGGGAGACTAAGATGACGTTTTTATAATTCGCTCACCTCCCTCCCTCCCCCCCCCCCACCCCCCCTGGACCCGCGTCAAAAATTCGGCTGTTCTTCCCCATCCAATGGTTCCTGCCTCCCTTAACACAGAAAATTGGATGTGGTGTTCACGCCTGAGGATTCGTTCTCGTACATGGGTGACACTTGGAGGTTAGTCGGGGTTTTGGAACACGAGGGTCCGGTCTCGGGGGGGCATTACGTTAGCAGGGTTAGGAGGGGAGGGAAGTGGTGGAAGATCAATGATGACGTTGTAACGGAGGGGGGAGGGAAGGGGGAAGGGAGGAATGGGATGGGATTCTTTTACGAGAAGGTAGGGTGGGAAGGGGGGGGGGGGGAGGGGGGGAGGAGAGAGATTATGGAAAAGGTTAGGGAGGAGGAGTGCAGGGGGTGGAGGAGTGAAATGGCTGGGAAGGTGGAGGCGTTCAATTGGTGGCTAGCGAGGTGCATGCAGCTCGGGGTCAATACAACGAAGGAGGGGATGGACGTCGGAGGGGTCGTGGGGAGGAAGGTAGAAGTCAAGTGGAAACACGGCTGGGAGGAGGGCGTTGTTGAGGGGTGGGATGGAGGGAAGTTCACAGTTAGGTACAAGGACGGAGATGTCAAGGGGTACAAGCTCTGGAAGAAGGAGTTCAAGTTCATCACGTAGGTATCTGCTTTGTTTCTTGTTGACAATGATTGTATGTTTTTTTGTATGATTACTCGATGTGGTGATGTTGGCTCGTCACGTTGTTGTGGGGGGAAAAAGCTGGCAAAGTGTTGAAGGGTCGAAGCTTTCCCACAATCTCGCTGTAGTGTATAGGGTGCGGTATTTACGACAGCGACTCGTGACGGCGCTAAAGAGGGGTTAGTTGTCTAACATTTTATTCAGCTACAGTTGACAATGAGATTCCTCAAGCTTAATATTAGATACGTTCATTTGCAATCCTTATCCAAATCTTCTTCCCTTTCCCGTTTGCACGCTTTAAACCGGCCCCCGATTAACGCATATGCGCACGGTAGAACGGATTTTTTTGCGAATTCTAATATCAATTAATTTAAGCATGTTAATTCGATTTTGCTACGAATATTATATTGTTTGATCAAATACATATTTATAGAATTCATAGTGACATCAGAGTTTATATAAAAAAATTCTGATGACACTAAAATCTTATAAAAATATTTTAAGTATTTATACTCGTCAAATATATACAGTATCAAAATTAATAATCATTGAAATTTTCTGTGAAGTAAAATCAACCTGAACTAATAATTGATTTACTGAAATTTGAATTTCTATTCTCATGAATTATTGTAATTTTCTGGAGTATTAATATTATATTTTGACTGATTGATAAAATATTGAACAAGATCGATGATAAAAAATATTTTTCACAATTTTTTTGCATTCTCACAACCTTGTGTGAGACAGACACGAGCCTTTCCAAACTCGTCTGAAAGAATCGTCATCAATGTATGCGTCTACCTGCCCCCAAGTTCTTCTAAATTACACAGCATTACTCAACATCCTACTCTTTCTCTCTTTCCATCCTTCGCCTTCGACCTCATTCTCCTTTGCTCCTCCTCCACCCCCCAACGCTTACGCAACTTTCACCCTAACATCTCCAGGGGTCTTTGAGAACATTGTCAAGGAGCAGGAACCTCCCTCCTCCCTTCCAAGCGACGTTGTTTCGGATCTGTACTCGACATCGCTGCGATCTTTTCGCTTCCTCAATGAAAATGACACCAGTTCCAATTGTTCTGTCGACGTGAGGCAGACATCGTTCAGCTTGGGCAAGCTTGGTTCGTCAGTCTGGGGCTCGAGTATTTCGTTGGCATCGTGGCTCTTCGTTCACAAGGAACTCGTGAAGGGGAAGAGGGTTTTAGAGCTCGGTGAGTCTTGATGGTGCTCAAAGAGTGTGCGCGCTGCATTTGTGTACGCTGCGATCTCTTTCTCTCCTACCTTCACTCTTACCCAACCCCCCAACCTCACCCTAGGGGCCGGATGTGGACTGCCAGGTCTTATGTGTGCTAAACTATGCGGCGCCTCCTCTGTCACGCTGACTGACTTTTGGGAAGCCGAGGAGACCAAAGAGAGCGAGGATTTGGTGAGGCTCCTCCCTGACTTTCTATTTGCGACGAATCTTCATTACAATGTAAACCTGAATGGCCTGGCTGACATTGCCAGGGTGGAGAGACTGGACTGGCACGACCCCTCAAACCTTGGAGACTTTGACCTTATAGTGGGCAGCGACCTCGTCTACAACACGTATGACGTTCCTCCCCTCCTCTCCGTCATCGACAGGTGAGTCAAGAGGGAGGAGCGATTAAACCATAACCCACCACCATAACCCACCACAAACGCAAACCATCACACCTCCGCATTCCTCCGTGCCCACAGCGCATTGACAGATTGCAACTTGGTCTTGCTTTTCATCCCTCTTTCGACACGTCGCGAGGCCCTCCCCCTCTTTTTGGAGGAGTTGGAGGGCAAGAGAAAACAATGCTGGCTCGTGGAGCAAGACGAAATGACATTCAAGGGATTCGGCGACAACGAGGCGATGCTGAGATTGGCAATAAGAAGAAAACGATAGATCTTTCGAATAAGCAATTGAGGAACTCCTTTCAAATAAATCTTGTTGTTGTTGTTGTCCAACTTGTTCCGATCCTTGTTCCTTGTCCCTTGTCCCAAAATTTGATGGCAGAAGTTTGCGACTTCTGCAGCCGGACGACGTGCTTCGAAGGGCAGTACTGTCCCGGACACTACGCAGGTAAGCCATTTACATTCCCCAAACCTTAATTTCGCCCTTCACCTTGATAACCCCCTCCCCCCCCCTCGGAATCTATCTCTCTCTATCTATATCTATCTATCTATCTATCTATCTTCTCAGTTGCATTAAATTGTGCCCCGGGTTACTACTGCCCGGACTTGTCCACAAAACTTCCATGCCCAGCGGGTTATTACTGCAGGGAAGCATCTGTCTCCCCTTCTCGATGTGGCATATTCAGTTCCTGCCCTGAGATGAGCTCGTATCCAATCGACATGAGTCTGGCTGTTATATTACTTTTTATCGTCGTGGGATGGCTGGTTTTGAACTCGCTTCTCTTTTCAATACGGGACTCGGGGAGGATGATGCGGGAGAGGAAGCGGATGATCAGGCACGAGGAGATACAGGTGACCATGCAACGGCCTGAAGTCAAGAGGATGGGGAGCAAGATAAAGCTTAATGCGGCTGGTCCGCAGGTAGCAATGCTCCGAAAGTCGAGGAACCTCAACCTTGGCTTCAGGGAGTTGACGGTGGATATCACGGACGGAAAGAGTACTAAGAGGATCATAGACAATGTCAGCGGGGACATTCGAGCAGGCAGACTGACGGCCGTCATGGGGCCTTCTGGAGCAGGTGCGACGAGCGAAGCGAGTCGCGGAGGGGATTTTGCAATCTCGAACGCCAACCCCCTCGCCACCATGCCCACTCCCCGACCCGCTTCGCTCGTCGCCCCTCTCTCACCCTTCTTCCCCTCTTCCCGCGGCTCGCTTCGCTCGCCGCGCTCGCTTCGCTCGTCGCAGGGAAGTCTTCCTTCCTGCACGTGATTGGGGGACGGTTGAGGGCCGTGGGGAGGGAGAGCAAGGTTAACATCAGCGGGAGCGTGCTCATTAACGGAGAGAGGAGGTCTATGCACAGCTACAGGAGGGTGATTGGTTTCGTTCCCCAGGACGACGTTCTACACGAGAACCTGTCCCCAAAGGAGGTGAGGGGGGGAGACTGGGACAAGATAATGTTGACAAGCTGGCATAGCTAACTCTCTCCCCCCCCGCAGTCCTTCAGGCTGATCTCAGGACTTCGTCTCCCTAAGCATTACACATACAGGCAGAGGAAAGAGCTCGTCAACAATGTCCTACTGCTCCTCGACTTGGAGAAGATCAGGCACGAGAGAATAGGCGACACCCAGGAAAGAGGCATATCCGGGGGCCAGGTGAGCGAGAATGGGCTAAGAAAAGCGAAGCAACGAACAGCGCACTAACAACCAAAACCCAAACCACAAACTCCGAAATACTCGCTCACCCAATAGAGGAAGCGGGTGAATATTGGGATCGAACTTGTGGCCGATCCCTGGATGCTATTTTTAGACGAGCCAACTAGCGGGCTGGACTCAGCCAGTGCCCAGAAGGTCGTGAGCATCCTGCGCAAGGTGAGAAATTGACAAAATTGAAGATGGCGGAGGAGCGCAGGCAGAATCCTCAACTTATCCACAAATACAACCCTACCCTTCGTGCTGCTCGCAGCTCGCAGACTTGGGCCTTACCGTGGTGTGCGTGTTGCACCAGCCCAGAATTTCAATTTTTGACTTGCTTGACGATGTCATCCTCCTCGGAGCCGGGGGGAGGCTCGTTTATTCGGGACCGAGGAGGCGGGCCGTGGCATACTTTAGGACAATGGGCTTCGAGATGGGAAACAGGGTGACGAACCCGGCTGACTGGCTTACCGACGTGATTGCGGGAGAGGTTAAGAATAGCGCTCACAAGGACATGAACGGGAGCGAAGACCTTCAAAGCCTCTGGTACGCCACCAGGCAGGCGAGGCTACAGAGGGTCAGCGGGACGTCGAGTTTTACGGAAGATACCGAGAATGGCATCGCAGACGAGGTGGAGATGAAGCTTAAGAAGGTGAGAGAGTGGACGGGAAGGGAAATTTCGATAATACTAAACACTCACGCAACCCCCCCCTTCGTGCAGGCGGGGATGTCCATCACTAAGCATCCACGTTGGGGAGCCCCCGAGAAGCGCACCTTGTACTTGAAGGCAGAAGAGGGGAAGATGTATCTCGTTTGGAGCAGCACGAAGGAGCAAAGCGCCCTGTGGGGCGTTGTGGGGGGCATTCTCTCGATGGGAGCGGAGACCAGGGAGGACATGGACTCCATTGTGGAGATTAGGGAGGGGTTGACAACAAAGGTGAGAAGAATGCCCGGGGTTCAAGAGTTCAATTGATGCGCTTTAGCACATCCGTGACCCGCAACAAGTCACGAAAACGTGCCCCTTAAAAACGTGCGCCCTAAACCTCCTCCCCATCTCCTCCCCATCTCCTCCCCACACCCCCCCCACACTCCGCCCCCCAGGTCCTGGAGCGCACAGGCGTCCCTGAAAAATCCTTTCTATATCTATCAATAATCTTAAAGTCCAGAACTCTGGACCTCGAATGCGAGACCGCCGAAGAGAGGGATGACCTTCTTCTCTGTCTTCAGCACCACTTAAGAAGGGCAAAGCGACAAGGGGTGCAGGGGGGAACGCCGGGAGGGGGGGGCAGGTACGCGCGTTCTGCGCTACCCCCTCACACGCCAACCTTTGAAATGATGCCGAGGAGAACGGAGAAGGGCGAGGGGAAGGAAGGCGACTTGGAGACAGGAGGGGTGAGCCAGGAATCTTTGGGATCGTTTACGGAGGAGAGCAAAAATCCCGTCAGGAGGACAGATACGAGGTTTGGAGGCGTCAGGACAATGGGCACGGTTGCCAGCAGTGAGGAGCTCTCTAACCTCGTTGACGTTCTTGAGAGCCTGGACTCTGACGACGACAGCGATGACGGCAAAATTGGGAGCAGGAGCTGGAGCGCCGACGACGACAGAGACTACGAAGAGTTCAGCCCAAGGGGCAGGAAAGCTAGCAATTTCAGGTGAGGGTGCAGCAGCTAAGACCAAATAAGTGACCAAATCACAACTGACGAAACCAACCCCTGCAGACCTCCACCGATGATCAAGACAACATTCAGTTCTGGGGTTGGTACGAGCGGCGAGATCGGAGCGTCCTCACCCGCAAGTTCCAAGCTCACCCCCAGGGTCACCCCCAAGGGAAGGACGAAGCGCAGCTCGTCATTGTCTCCCAAACAGGCCCTCAAAGGTGCCTTTAAGAGAGGGAGCACCTTGGGTGGTCACTTAAAAAAGCGGATTGCGAGGAGGTTCAGTGCTGCTCCTCAAAAGGTCGAGAACCTCCTGGACCCTCTTAGCAGAATGAACCCTACCTTCTTCGTCCAGTTCCAGGCCTACCTGAAGATTTCCTTCCTTGTTCAGAGCGCATCCGCAGTAATGATCGACCTCTTCTTGATCAGTCTCAGCGGGCTCGCCCTCGGCATTGTCTACAGCAATGTCGAGGAGAGCGGGAACGAGATATACAGCTTTGCAATGTCAACACTGAGCATGGGCATAATGAGCAGGTGGGTGAGGAGGATGCGTTATTGGGTGCTTCGCCAAAGCTCGTAACATCATCGTCTCTAACCCCCCCCCCGCAGCACCAGCGTGGAGAGATACTTTCCGAGCGAAAAACAGGTCCTAATCAGAGAGACGAGCAGTGGCACGTCGGTAAGGGCCTACTTCCTCGGGAAGAACGTCGCGCATTTCCCCTTCATCCTCGTCGCGCCTGTATTCTTTGCCGTCTTTTACGTTGCCTTTGCCGCTCCTCGGTGCAGCGCCTTGGATTTGTACAGCGGGCTGCTGGCAATTGTCTGGAGCTGTACTGGGGCGGGTTACCTGCTGAGCATGACATTCAACAACAAGGCACAGCTTGCCTGCACGGTCTTCCCCCTCATCGCCACCATGTTTGCCGGCGTCAACCCAACGCTAACGAACCTTAAGGACACCTCTTTCATAGGCTACGCGGTGTCGACAGTCAGCTACGCGAGGTGAGACAATTCGCAATGAGACAATCCTCCGGCTTATCCGCAACCGCCTTCGTTCTAACCCCCCCCTCCCCCTCCCCCCCTCCGCAGATTCGCAACCAACTTCTTCTGGCTCAAACAGGCGGAACAGTTCGACGATAGGCTCTTTCCGAACGTTGAGACAACCACCGTGGACCACGGGTACGATAGCCTAACGGGGGGGGGGTGCTTAGCGTGCCTCTGGGCGATTGGACTGCTGCTAAGAGTTCTTGCCTTCTTCAAAATAAGGGCCTTGAAGAACTCGCACGTCTTCAAATCATGACGTAAAATCATAAAATCATCATAACGTAAACGAATTGACGTTAGAGAGAATTACGCCTTTTAGGGTTTGGGGGGGGGGGGGATTAGTCGCCAAGGCGCTGCGCAAATTAACCTTGAAAAACATCACACACATAAGACCAGTTTCCCCAGACAACCGGTCTGGTAAAACAGGTTCTCGGATTCCGAGACAAAATCGTTGTAATTGAGAGCTTAGGTGAGGCGCTTTCAATCATCTCACCCCCTCTACGGCTTTCTGTCACACGAACTCTGATGGGATAATACCAGCGCGAGCTGTTAATGGATATTTTACATGGGCTCTCACTTGATCCCATGCAGTCCACACTTCCTGCTCACCCCCCCCTCATCCCCGTGCAGACTCAAAGTGAACCGCAAACACATGACTGATACCACTAGATCTCGTCACGCTAGCCCCACCCCCCCAGAGGGGCTCTGGGCCCATTTTGTTGGTCGGAAGGCCATCGACGAGTCGAACAAAGGCGCTGGGGATTATAGTGCTTATGTTGGAGGAGGGTTAGGAGTGATCGAGGGGGCGGATATAACGAGTGTCGTGCGCCAACCTACAACAAGAAACGGCGATATCTTTGAAGGTGAGAAGGAAGAGCGGTTGGAAAGGGATGAAGCTGAGGGCAAGCCTAAGAATCTCTAACTTCTCACTCCCCCCCTCCCCCCGCAGGCAACTCGAGCACCCCCCTCAATATCCACCCAACCAGCGTCGTGGCGCTTGGCGATCTTTCTCGACGACAACCACTCCACAAACAATCATCGGGAGCCGCTGCTGAGGGGCCGTCTTGGCTGGATCAGGCTGCCGAAGTGAAGGTTGCAGCAGGACGTACTGACGACGAAGTGGAAACTGCCACTTTGCACCCTTCTGCTACGCACCACAATATCGACCACACTGCTTCCGACAAATTGCTGCCCCAGGACAACATGGCGGCCTCAGTTCCTCGTCCAGCCTGTCCCGCTCTCAGCAACCTCGGAGGGATAGGTGACGACCGAACCTCCAATTTGAAGGAGTCTGCAATCGACTCAGATGTGCACAAAGCGAATCGTTTCATAGGCAAGGAGACCGAGAAGGGTTTCGACTGCAGTTGCGAAAGTCCGTCTCCTTGGCTGCTCGCTGCTTGTGAATTGGAGCAAGTTGAGGGGGATTCAGGAGAGCTTTTGACGAGATATTCTCAAGAGGATTTCGATGCCGATCTAAGCAACGGGGATATCAAGCTCTCGGGCGAAGAGCTGATACTTGGCGACCGCGTGGGTTGCAAACAGCTTTTTTATGGGCTGAAGGACGGTCATAATTTCAAGACTGTCAAGGCATCAGACTTGCCATCGATCGGAGATATTCATGACGAGACTTTCGTCGACCTCCGTAATAATGATAGCGACCTTTCAGGAGACAGGTTGCCACTTCTCGACGACGAAGATTGTAGAGCAGCTGTGCGGATTATTCTCATTTATGAAGGTAAGCATCGAGGAGAAGTTTAATTGCGACATGAATAATGATAACCATGACGGAGCAAGGCCAGACCACCCCAATAACTTCCTCAAAAAAGAACTGCTGCCGCCCCGATGCGACTGTAACGCAAACTAATCAAAACATATATCGTGATTTGCTTCGCTCCTTGCAGAGTTCGGGGAGGACGGTAGTTCGGACGTAGAGGAGCCCACTGTCGACGTAGGTGTGTGCAAGGCGGATCGTTTCGTTGCCGATGAGGCCAAGGAGGCCGTGAAAGGTGAGAAGAGGGGGAGAGGGGGAGAGGGAGAAGGGTTGACTTGGAAGGTGTCTTGGACGCAACCGCCGACAAGGAGGCCAGTCTGGAGGACCTGTTGGACAGGCAGCAGTTGACGACGAGGAAGAGGTCGACAGTTTGTATCTTTGCATGCCCTCAGTAACCCTTACCTTCACCTTCTAACCCCTTCGACCC
>BRYA01000129.1:14505-43852 GCA_030267965.1 Triparma columacea | reverse complement strand
GCCAAGGTCTGCTCCAATGTAGAGAAAGGCCCATCTACCTCCCATCAACCCAAGAAGAACTATTGTTGTACACCTTATTAGAAGCATTCCTGCAGTGAACAGCAACATGGACACAAATACTACTGTTCTCTTGCTTGCTTTTGCAGGTATGTACCCATAGAAGTCTGGTACCCGTTCTCTCTTAGCAGGGTCTGTGTCATAGTCATAACTAATTGTTGCTGAGGCAAAGCCTGTTGTAATTGCTGACACTGCAACTGAAAGCCATGCAGAAGTTCCCACATCTTTGTTACTGGTTGCTATAGCCATAAGTTGGATGATCACTCCAGGGATTGCCTCAGCAAACATTTCAAGCCCTTTTGTATATGTCATCTCAAGCATTGGGGTAACTGCAGTCCCAACCTCTTGCTTTGCCCCAGTTGCTACCCTGTACGCATCAACAGCAGGCTTGTACCCAAGCAATATTGGAATCCCCTCCCGGACAACCCTCTTCATCCCCAACTTCCTATTTTGCAGCCAAACACCAAGCATTTGTATCCCTATAGATACTACCAAACTTGCCAAAGAAGCCTTAAAGTACCCATACTTCTTATCTCTCCAAAACATGGATATCACATACACATCAGTTACCAAATCAACCATGCTTGTGGCAGCACCAACAATCACCCTTGCCTTTAAGCCTAAGGTAGACTTCATGAACAGTTTCATGACAATCTCCTCAAGCATGGGCCTTAACCACACTTGTTCATTCATTACTTCTTGCACTTCAGTGTATTGATGGGCCCACTCATCTACAGCATGAGAAGCAGTTGCTGTGGTCAACATGACTGCTGTCATTGCACTCCCAATCTCCCACCCCCTGGCTTCCTCCTCACTCTTATCTTCTCCCTCATTTGTCGCTCTCCTTTTAAGTTTGTTCATTACCACAGCATACAGCATAGTTCTCATGAAACCATGCTGCTCTGTAATCTCTCCCAGTGCCCTATTGGCAACAATGAACTCCCTCACGACCTCTACCTTACTGTCCCCAACATTCCTTTTCTTCACTCTCTCCATCAGCTGCTCTCCAAACCTCCTCCCATCATGCTCCTCTGCTTCAGTGCTCTTGAGCAGATTATCAAAGTAGTAAGCAGCATCAGTTGCCATGCTTAGGTGCTTAATTACACTCTGTTTGCTGGCAGCTTCTCCTAAACCCTTATGTCTAGTCATCATTTCAACATCTGTCTTCATCTGGCCAGCCTCTAAGAACCTTACAGCAGTGAGTTGTCCCTCATGTTCAACTGTGATTACAAGTGTCTTGTTGTTAACTCTGTGGACCTCAAGCTGGGATTCAACTCCACTATTAAAGCCCCAGAAGAATGCTGCAACTTCCTTGTGGGATGCTCTCACCGTTACTGAAGTCTTCCCCCACCCAATTCCCTTCTCTGCCTTTATCAATGTCTGCCCAGTCAACCCACTACTGATCTCTTGAGCTCCATCAATTTCGTCAAAGTGACTTTCAATCCCTGGTGCGCCCTGAATTGCAATCTCTTCAAACTTTGCAATGATATGCTGCCTCTTGAAGGCACCAATCTCTTTGCTCTTGTCAAACTTCTTCCTCAAGGTTGAGAGTACTCCAAGAAACCTTGGTGCAATCTTGTTCATGATAGAAGAGTAGAAAACACCACCAAGCTCTACCTTTGTTATGAAGGTCACTGATGTTTGTGGCACACCTCCAATAGGGTCAAGCGGCTCAAACGCTCGTACTGTGTGTGCCTTCAATAAAATATTACCAGCCTTCACAGGGTAGTCTTTGTGTAGTTCTTCTGTGTCTCTTACATCAATGATGAGTTTGCCGTTGTCTTGTTTGAACCAGGTAATTTTACTCCGACCATCACGTGGAAAAAAACCAGGGAGACCAAGATTCCTTGTTGTGGTGTAATAGAAGGTGTGGTCATTCACATTTTTGACGTGATACTCAGTGATCCCTCGCTCTTTTGAAGTTTTACGGAATGCTCTTGAGTCATGAATGTATTCGTGTGCAGCACACTCCTCCACACTAGCATCAACCACAGTAGTGGCAAAACCAGTGCAAAGACTTTCCCCATTAACATGAACTAGCTTCATCTTGACCCTCTCATCGGGACTCTTCAAATCGTCAAACTTCTCTCCCTTCTTACACTTCTCACAGAGCTCCTTACCCCTCCTGATTGCCTGCTTCTCCTCCTCGGTGTAGTCTTGTGGCTCGTTCCTAATAATGTTGGTGAGCGCCTCTAGCGCAGCTCGGTCAATCTCCTCATCAGTCTGGGTGGCTCCACCGATGCCTCCGAGGGACGCTTTGTTTCCCTTGGCTTCTTCTTCCACTGAATTTTCATCGCCACCGAGGGCGTCAGATGGATCGTAGACGCGAGTAACGCGTCTTTTCTCCATATCATTGTCATTGATCAACTCAATAATATCGTCAGGAGCACCTACAATCTCCTCCTTTACTTTGCTCTCTACGTCGACATTTGTTTCTCGGTCAGTGGGGCCCCTCCCCTCATCGTTGACGGCGACGACTTGCTCGTCCTCCTGCTTGGGGCTAACTTTCATGCTCATGAGGGGGGGGGAGGCTGAAAGGTGGAAGGGTAGTTTGGGGATAAGTAAGGTGTTTTTTGAAACGGTATCGGTCGCGGCGAGATGATGAGGGGCAACAAGAGTTTTCGCTAATTAATATACGGCGATTGACTCCAGTGCAGTCAACCAACCCCACCTTCCTGGTCGAGGCACCAAGGCGGATTTGAGCTGAGCTTAACTTGTATTTTTACATTGCGGCCGTTTCTTCCTCAATTCACGTTCCATACCCCCGAGCTTGGGTCTCCATGCACATTCTTACCTTCAACGAAGCTTTTACAGGGGCTAATTCTTGGGGTTTACTTTGGCTGAGGACGGGAAGGGGAAAGGGGGGGAGGTTGTGAGGGATAAAGGGTGATATATTCGTCAAAAGATCTCAGAAATCCCGGGCGGGGGGCAATGATAGCCCGGAGTGTAGCTAAAATCTCCGTCGTGCATCTCATGAAGATGAATAATCCCTGGATTCGGAATTTACTGGTTTCGGGGGAGTATAAAGATAATTCTATAAACGGCCGAATTTGTGTTTCTTATGCATTAAACGCGCCAACTAATAAACAGTGGTCACTCCTCGTACGTCCTCACCTCTAAGTTTTCGCTTTTCTTGGATCTTTTCCAAACCTTAAAAATGTGGTTCAAAGTTGGTTGCATTTGCTAATCTCCGACATTTTAAAACCGCGTATTACTTGTAAACCCGGTTGGGAGAAGGGTGTTCGACCGACTATAATACCCCATTGGACGTTTAATCTTCCTTGGTCAGGCTCATGGTGTGATTTCCTGACAATTTTAGGGTGATCAAAACGGTTCGTAAGTAGAATTCTTGCGTACAGCAGTCCTATGAACAACATTGAAATGGTAGGGAGCGTAAAAATCGCCGTAAAAAAGGCCGTCTTGGTGATAAATCAAATTATTGAGATCAGGTTCTATATGAAGATGGACGTCATTTTACATATTTTTTTCGATAATTACGTAGCATACGTATAACAAGACCGCTGTTTGAAATTTAAAGCTTAAACGTCAATATCACCCCCTCCCCCAAACCTCAAACACAATCAGTCTCTCTGGGCCATTTTGTTGTTATTGAAATCAACATTTTTCAGCCCTATACAATCATATCGTTAGTTCATTTCTATCTCCACATCTCCACACTCATCTACGTCATAAAACAAACACCATCTGTGATTAGTTCGCCTACCCTTCATCAAACTGTCTTGTTGAGCGAGCTACCTTTCCGTCCTCCCCCTCTTTTTTCCTCCTTCCGGCTAATCCCGTGGTTAAACCCGGGCGGAGAGGGTTCAGAAGGGCAGGTGTTCACTCCTCTAGAACCGGCCGTCTACTCAATCAAGCCGACACTTCGCGAACGATGATCTCCCTCTCCTCCCTGCCCTCACCGATCATGGAACCACATATTTGTACAATTCTGACGACGACTACATACATCCCAGGTCTCGTGGGGCTCGTAAAGTCATTACACAGCACATTCCAACCTTCCCCCGCACCAACTCTGATTTGTTATACGACGACAGCCGATGTTACTGTGGCAGCGTTGGAATCTCTCGCTCCGCACTCTGTCGTCCCTTCCAGCAGCGTTTACATTTACAATATCTTCGATGTCCTATCCGGGAGAATACCTTCTTCCGTGGATCCATCTTTCTCAAACGATCATGCTCTGGACGATGCAAAGGTATTCGTGGACGCTCCGAGGAGGTGAGTGGACGTGTTTTTGTGCGTATTTTTGGGCGTATTGCTGTGCGCATTGTTGTAGGTGTTGATGTGCGTGCTTGTGCTTGACGTTCACTCATCGTTTACTTTTACCGCAGACTTCTATTCCTCCTCCCTGTGCCTGTTTGCTATATTGATTTGGACGTAGTGGTATTGTCGAGGGATATTTATAAACTCATTGAGCTGGCTGCTGAGAACGGATGGGGGGAACGTTACGAAGTGGAGGAGGAGGACAAGGACGAGAAGGTTGATACGAATGTTGTTGATATAGATACCAGCAAATTTGTCTGTTATGCGGTTGGGAACTTTAGGAACAAGAAGGTGAGAGGAAGGGAATAACCTTGTGTTATGCTCCGCGACACCTCATCAACGCCCTTACAACTTCGTTGCAGAAAATATTCTCCCCGCCACCACCTCCGATGGGCTCCCATTTCAACTGCGGCGTCACCGTAATCCCTTTACCTTCTCCTCCCACTCCACATTCTTCCACGTCGTTCCCCTTCCTCCCCCTTTACATGGCGTCAATGAAAGTTATATCTGACCCCAAGTGGAACGACACTGAAGAGAAGATGCTGAACGTCGTGCTACCGAACTGGAAGGGGCTTCCGATAAGGTGGGTAGTGAGTGAGCGAGCGCCACCACCAATACGTAACGCCCTCAATTAAGCTTTCCCTCGCTCCCCAGGTACAACCTTCAGAAGCGTGCATATCACCACGCCCCTT
The DNA here is from genome assembly GCA_030267965.1 of Triparma columacea. Lineage (NCBI taxonomy): Eukaryota > Bolidophyceae > Parmales > Triparmaceae > Triparma > Triparma columacea. The sequence goes on along the minus strand of BRYA01000129.1, from coordinate 38,822 downwards.
CCGTGTGGAACGGAGTTGTTGATAACGAAGAAGAAGGGGGTGTCGTAGTGTTGCACTACGTAGGTGGGAAACCGTGGAACACCAAGGAAGAATTGGAGGCGATTGACTGGGAGGAGAGGGATTGCAAGGATGTTGCTGGAAGGTACAGGGAACTTTTTGATATTTGGAAGTATATCGTTGGGGAAGGGGGAGGAGGGGGCGGGGATAGAGAGCCAAGACTAGTACCGAAAGTCCCGAGGGCGGTGGAGGTATAGCAAATGAAGCAAAAACGACAGTGTTCTTTCTTTCTGCAAAATCGCTCATTAACATCAAGAACTACGCTGGGCCTCCACTTGCTCTCCCCTCGTCCTCCCCCTCTTCTATAATCTGGCTGCTCGATAGCCTCCCCCTCCCGATGTATATTTTATTCATCGACGACTCCCTCTCGCCGCTAAAGTGTACCGAGGCCGTCGCCACCACCTTGAGCATCTCCTCGTACTTGTGCTTCGCCTCCTCAAGCTTCTCAGTCATTGGGAGAACAGTCTGTAGTGCCTTCTCGACCTTCTGCTCGAGCTGTTCAAGCCTCCCTTTTAGCTTGTCCTCCTCTTGGTGGTTCTTCTCCGTCTTTTCTTTATCCCCCCTAATCATCCTCGTGTCCTGCCTGAGCTCGTCTATCCTTCTCGACGTCCACTCTCTATTATTTTTTATCATATTCCTCAGCAGCACCTCGAGGCTGGGGAATGTCTTTACAAGAGCGTCGTAAAGCGGGAACACCACAAATTCAATGAAGCCGACCTGCATCGAGCAGATATTGGTTGTTGACCTGTCCATCATGGGCGAGATGTCGTCCCCAAGTTTCTTCTCAAGGTCTCCCTGGTTGAAGAACTCCTCTACCACCATGTAAGCCCATTTCTTGCAAATATCGAAGCTCTTGACTGGGTTGGAGATGTCAGCGGCGTGAAGGAAGCAGTCGATCATGAACCATCGGTTGGCCGAGTCCTTCATCCCTGGTGCCGTGTCCACCGTGCAGGTCCCTGATGCTATGCTCTTCTGGAGCGGCATCCCGTGCATCTCGTAGAAGACCTGCATCTTGGAGATGAGGGGGAAGTGGTGGATCATATCTGTCCCTAGAATAGCCGATATCATTATCTTCCTGCACGTCCGCCAGTCTTGAGCGTTGAGACCCTCGAAGATGTCAAATTCTGGCTTACCCACTATTTCGTACAGAGATGCGCAATGCATGTTCTCCAGGGGCGACTGGTCGTTATGGAGGATGGCGAGAGAGTGTTTTGTCTTGATAAGGAATCCGTTGCTGAGGCCGGGATGACCGACGTCGTGGGCCACGGCCGCAACTAGCAAGCTCATTGTCTCGAGGGGTGTCAAAAAGGTGTGGGCCTGGGTCTCCACGACGAACCTGTGAGGGGGGAGGGGAGGCAGGCAGCGAAGGGGAGCGAGTTAGTGATATTCAATTCAATATATACGTGCTTGCATATTCTAGGCCTTACTGTGGCACGCTCTCACCTGAAAACCGTATGGCAGACGTCGACGGCGTGTTTCCAGTTGTGGTAAGTGTTGGTTGAGATGTAGCTAGACTCGAGCCTGTTAAGGAAAGCGCTGAGTTTCCCCTCCGACATGTTGTTCTCCTCGATCACCTCGAAGGTATGGAAGAGGAACCGGACGGTGAAGTCAAGATCCTTCTTGTTGAGGCCCTCTACGTCGAACGTCCAGGTGTTGATGTTCATGGCGAGCCTCTCCTGTTGAATGCTCTCGGCCGTCGGTGGGGGTGAGTTCAGGCCCTTGCTGTCTGGCTGAAGGCTCCTCCTCATGAGGGTGGACCTAGTCTGGCTAGGGGAGTGCATGTTGTTGCCCTTCCTCTTCCGGGAATCTTTGTCGTTGTTCGACCCCTTATCGGAGGACTCGTGAAGGTACTCCTTCGCGATCCAGTCCTTCGTGTTCTGGTCCATGTTACTCTCGTTGACGAACTGGTTTTCGTGCCCCGGGAGGACGAGGGATGTGATCCTCGCCAGCTTTGCCACCATGGCCTCGAGCATGTCAGTCTCAAGAATTTTCTCCACCTCGTCGTCAATGTCGTGCTCGTTAAAGAGGGAGTTCTCCCCGTCCTCCTCTGCCCCTTTTTCGTGAGCAATGTGCTGGACGCTCCTGAGTATGCTGTTTGCGGACGACTTGAGCGTGTTCATCATACGCTCGAGCGGGATCACAATCAGTTGATCTACCGCATGCTGGAAGGATGCGGTAAACCCCACGAGCGCCAGTATCACGAGGAGGATGGTCAGGATGTTGTAGAGGGCCTGCGACAAGTGATAGTGGTTGGGACAATATTGCGTGAGAATTATTCATGCTGACGGTTGCGGAAAGGGAGGGAGAGGGGTTGTGCGGGATTGTGGTGCGTTCTCGTTCGTTTTCCTCGTCATCGTCATCTCTGTCAATTTTAGCTCCCACAGCTCCGATCCTCGTTACTCTCACCTCCTGCTGCAGCTGTGGCGCCAGCGATATAACGACGTCAACGTTTCCTACGTCCGAGGACAAGTAGATTTTGCTGTCCTCCCTGATGTAGCCAAAGTCGTTATGCCAGTCGATGTTGAAGACCTCGACGTCTTCGCCGTCCATCACGGTGAGGTTTATGGGGTGCATGTCCTTCTCCTTGTAGAAGTTTCTGAAGTCGACGGCGATGGCGTTCCAGTCTTCCGTGGATATTGTGTCGTTGGAGAGTTGCATGTACCTTCCGAACGAGTTGGTGTGGGCCATGTAGGCGTTGTCTATCTGCTGGTACTGGAGAAGGGGGGTAGAGATGACAAGGATCATCACAAGGGCGGCGACGCGGCGGGAGAGGACTCCGGAGAGGACCCTAGCGACGGCCTTGGCAGGGGGGACCTTGGTGGGGTCCTTAAATTCATCCTTAGACTGGAAGCACTGTTCCATGAGCTTGAAGAGCTGCATCGGCGAGCAAAGAGTTTGCGTTAGTGACCACACAGTAGGTTACATACATAAATATCAATATTGGGACTTTGCCTCGTTTCGTCGCTTGGCTACTTTTCTTCTCCTCGACTCGCATTCTCACCTTGGTCAACTTTGCCAAGCGCGAGCTCTTGGCTCCGATCTTAGCCGACCTCGCGGCCCTGAGTAGCTGTGCGTCTCCCCCCCCCTGCAAGCCGAGCCCCTTACTCATCCACGAAATGTCGAGGATCATGGACAGGGTGCCAATGACGTCCATGTAGAAGAAAAAGCCGTTGAAGTAGGAATCATGGGTGAGGGTTAGTATCACGCATTCAATTGTGAAGGATACGAAGATGAAAAACATGAGACCGTCTATGATGACGTCGGAGTCCTCGGAACCATTGGCCATGATCCAAATGTCCACAACAAAGAGGGATGCTGGGGGGGGAAGGGGGGGGGGGGGTTGTGGGGGAGGTTCAGTTTGTGCCGTGGGAGCACCTGGAGCAGTGAGCTCCCACACCTAGACGCGTTCTTTTTCCTCCCCTTCCTCCCACTCCTCCTCCCCCTCCCCTCCCTTCTCACCTATTAACAGCACCCCAAGGATGCTTTGGCAAACGAACCCGTCTATCGTCGTCTCCAGCCACTCCGCGAGTTTCTTCCTCTTCGACGTCCTCTTGAATACTCTGCTAGGCGAGAAATTGATATCAGTGCTCTTTTTCTTTCCCCCGGCAGCAGGTAGCTCCCTCGTCTTTCTGTAGCCGGGGCTCGTCCCAGGACTAATGCTCGCCATCTCGATGGCCCTAATCTCGTTTTTCAAGCTCGCCGCCCCGCCTCCAGCTACGGGGTGTGCCTTGCCGTTCTTGTAGTTACCAAAACTCACGGTTAAGAGTTCTGCAGCGAAGGGACCGAGATGCCAAAGCAAGACTGCCCAACGCTAATGAAGGATGTTATCCTGGAACCCCAATGTGATGTTCCCTCTGCTAGCCCCCCTGTGTGATGGAGATCACGACAACTTGTACTTAGTCTCCTAAATCAGTAACCAAACCCGCCCTAGCCGGGAGGTTAGGAAGGGGGTTAGGGGGGGGCTATTGAATGAAGGTCAACTTTAGACTACGCCGAAGGTCGAGGATGGATGTGAGAGGGTCGGGGAGGGCGCCGATGTTTTTTTACGTCGTTGTGTAGGCCACACACAAAAGGCTGCAGTTAAAACTGTTGTTGTCGACCTTCACACATATAAGTGAAAAAAGACGTGAAAAAGTCTTTGAGAGGTCTGCCATAAGATTGGTAGCGTAAAAAATTGCGGACGCCTACTCCGTTGACAACGGTCGCGTTAGCTGCGGTTTTTTATCGTCCCGACAAGTTGTTGTAAGGGCAATTTAAAGGGGATTTTTCCCACTAATTGATTCATTCGTTTCAACCTCTCGCTTCGAAAAAAAGGCATACTCGCTAAGACGGCTCTTCCAACTTTGACCACACACATTTCCTTCGTTTTTGTCTCTGTCTCGTTTTTGTTCTTGCTCAATTCTCAAAAATCCCACTTGATTCTTCTTGAAAAACCCCAACTCGTCCTCAACCAAACCTCCTCGAATATTTCCCGTTTATCCATTTTTTGAGGAATCCTTTGTCTCCACTCTCCCCTCCTAGTCTCTCTACCCCCATATTCCCACCTAGCTCGCTTGTATATATCTCACGTGTGCAGAAATAGTGGAAACAAATAGGAATCTCTCGAGAATTGGCGATCTCCTCTTTCCCCAAAATGAGGTCTTATAGCTATATTTTGTACATCTCCGTCCTCATAAGCTCGTTTTATTTTGTTGATTCTTCTCTCTCGAACCATAAATATGTACGTAACTTCATCTTGGGGCACAAATGCAACCCCCTTTTTCATCATTGCGTCCCGTCTTTGGCACATTTAAGTCTCCCCCTTAAGTCTCCCCCTTTACCTCTCACAGGTCAATTCGCGCCCCTCCTCGTCCGCCCATAACCTGTCCCTGACCCCCATCTCCCCCCGCCTTAGGAACAAAACGAACGCGTTGAACTTTTTGTAAACAAGGTCGGTCCGTATGCCAACCCACAGGAGACTTATGGTTACTACTCCTTGCCATTCTGCCACCCCGACGACGGCTTCGAGACTAACAAAAAGAAGTCGGGGACGTCGCTTGGGGAGACACTGGAGGGGCACGCGCTGAGGAGCAGGTGAGAAGAAGTAGGGTGGAAAAGGGAAGGGAAGAGATCCAGACTGTCACTAGCTGCCACCGCCGCCCACCCCACCACTGTCACCACCACCCCACGACACAACAAGCTGTCAATCCTAACACACCTACCCTCCCGCTTCGATCCTCACCTCACCCAGTGGGTACCATATCTTCTTCGGGGTAAGCAGCCCTCACTCGGAGGTTATCTGCTCTCAGGTGCTGACTGAGAAGGACGCCGAAAAATTCAACAATGCCGTCGCCGGAGGTTACTTCTACCAGATGTACTTCGACGACCTCCCTGTCTGGGGCATGGTGGGGGAAGGCAGGTCGGGGACCAACTACATCTTCACCAAGCGCCAGCTCTCGGTCTCCTACAATGGGAACAGAATCGTCGAGGTCAACATGACTAGCGACGGGCTGGAGCCGATCGAAGTTGGCCACGAGCTCAGCTTCAGCCTCACTGTGGTTTGGGAGCAGACTGGGAAGTCCTTCCATAACAGGTGAGACTGTTAGGAGAGATTGAAGCGAGCGAGGAGCTCACTGCACTGACGTTGCCGATTATGGCCGAAGCCGCGCGCACGCTTACATCGCCCTAATTCTTCGCACTTATCGCCGCACTCGTCGCCCCTCCATGGCACAGGTTTGAGAGGTACCTCGATAACGAGTTCTTCGAGCACCAGATTCACTGGTTTAGCATTTTCAACTCCTTTATGATGGTAATCTTCCTCTGTGGCCTGGTCGCCCTCATCCTCGTCCGGACCCTTAAGAAGGACTACCAGAAATATTCCAAGGACCCCGAAGAGGACCCCGAGTCCATGGAGCGCAACCTTATTGAGGATTCGGGTTGGAAGCAGGTCCACGGGGACGTCTTCCGCCCCCCCCATTACCTCATGATCTTCAGCGCGATGATCGGAACCGGGTGGCAGCTCATCGTTATCGTCACTGGAGTCATACTGTTCGCCATCGCCGGACCCGTCCACGGGGACGTTTACGAGGAGGTGAGAATACCCTAACCCTAAGCGCTTGCACGTCTGACGTATCCCCAACTTTGCGTCATGACTGGTAAGCACGACAATACTAACCTATCGGAACCCTTTCCGTCCTCCGTCGCTTTGCTCATCGCAGCGCGGGGAGCTCCTAACCTCCTTCGTCGTCTGCTACACCCTCTCCTCTGTCGTTGCCGGCTACAAGTCCGGGGCTTACTACCGTCAGTTCTTCGCGACGCCCCGCGCTGAGGCTGGCTCCAGGTGGCAGTTCACCATGGGCCTGACGGTCCTCGGCCTCCCCGTGGTCGTGGTCTCCGTGCTGTCCGTCCTCAACAGCATCGCACTCTACTACGGAACCGTCAACACCGTGCCCTTCGTGGTTATCCTCAAGGTGTTTGGGATATGGTGCTTCGTCTCCGTGCCCCTGGCAGTAGTCGGGACCATGTTCGGGCGCCACTTCGGGGGCAAGGCCAACTTCCCCTGCCGTGTTAACTCCATCCCCCGCCCCATCCCCGACCCCGCCTGGTACGGGAACCCCCTCTTCGTGATTCCCCTCGCCGGGGTCCTGCCCTTCGGGTCCATCTTCATCGAGCTCTACTTCATCTTCACGAGCTACTGGAACTACAAGTTCTATTACGTCTACGGATTCATGATGCTCGTTTACGTGATCCTGGCCATCGTGACCATGTGCTCCACGATTGTCGCCATATATTTCCTTCTTAATGCCGAGAACTACCACTGGCAGTGGTCCTCCCTCATCTCCGGCGGCGCTTCGGGGTTCTACGTCTTCCTCTACAGCCTCTACTACTTCTACTGCAAGACGAACATGACAGGCCTTCTGCAGACGTGCTTCTACTTCGGGTACATGGCGCTTCAGAGCATGGCCATGAGCCTGCTTTGCGGGACGTTTGGGTTCATCGCGGCGAATTGGTTTGTTAATGTTATTTTTAGGAACGTTAAGATTGACTGAGCGTGGAAAGGAGGGGACATTAGGGCAAGGTTTTATATAAAGTACAAAAGTAAAAGGCAATCTTTGTGTGCAAAAAAACAATCAAAAGTTGAAGCTCCCCTTTCTAGCGTCCTCTCCCATCCCCGCTCCTCCTCCCCTCGAGAGTTTCGACTTCTTCATTATTCTCATTCTCTGTCCAGGTTTCATGTCAAATGAAAAGTTCTGCTCCCTATCTTGCGCGTTCTTCGTCTTCGTTGCTGCCGTTTTGTAAGGTCGTGAGGTTGAAGGTTTTGCTGACCTTGGTTTCGTGGGTTTGGGCTTTTCTTGACTTAGACCACCAGCAGGCGTTGTCCGGTTTGAACGGTTGACAGACTGACGAAGACGGGACCGCTGTTGCACCTGTTGTTGCTGCATTTGTTGTTGTTGCTGCTGCTGCTTCATCTTCAAAGGTGAAGGAAGTGACTTCGAGAAGTCAATCTTGTTGTCATCGATCAATTTCTTTTTTGTTGGAGAATCACCCGGCGACATTGCCCTATTCTCCATTTTGTTCTCCTCTATTCCTGCCCTCGCCAGCCTCTCTTCGTATATCCTCTTTACTTCTTGTTCGTCTATCTCGTCTTCTAAAGCTGCTATGCTTATTGGGCCTGGATTAACGTTCTCATTAGGGTCATCCTCAGGGTCAGACAAATCGTCCAAGTCATCAGAGAGGTCGTCGGCAAAGTCGTCGAAGGGATTTTGGTACTGTATGGGATGATTCTTGGGCCGACTGGTTGGCTCGGAGTCCGTGCTGGTATCAAAGTCGAGGCTGTCGCTGTCGAAACCGTCCCCTCCTCCCCCTGCCTGCCCTTCTTCCACCAAGCCCTTGAGCTGGTCCTTGAACCCCTCCCCTCCCTCCTCCTCCTCCTCCTCCTTGCCCTCCTCCTCGTTCTCGTTCCCCTTTCCCTCCCACTTCCCCTTTCCTTCCCCCTTCCCCTTCCCCCTGACCCTCAGGTTCTCCTCCTCCTCATCATAGTCTGACCAGCTAGAGTCACTGTCATCGTTCCCTCTCCCATCCCTGGACACACCCGAGAACTTGCTTCTCTCCGCCTTCCTAACCTGTGGTTTTGCCCTTCCCATTTCTCCCTCCTTCTTCTGGCCGCCTCCCCCCTCCCCACCACCCTTTATAATGAGCCTCCTGTAAAAGTCAAGTTCATCCTCCTCAAACTTCCCCCCCCCGTCATCCATCTTGATCTTCTTCTCATTGGCCTTCTTCGACTTCTCCTGCTTGGCGCTGACCGACACCATCTTGTTGAGCTCCTGCACAGAGCTACGAACTGCCCCACCCTGCGTAGAAGATGGACCTTTGGACATGGAGCTAATGGATGACTTTCGAGAACGCAACTGTTTTATCACGTTCGCGGCGTTGAACGGCGAGGCCATGTTCCCGGAGTCCATGTTTATAGAGATCTTCTAACGCTCTGCAGGAGATCAACAAACTAATTTATGAGGGATTGGGATTTTGGGATTTTGAGATTAGATTTATTTCTGCATTTGAAACCATGGAGCAGTATCGCGTGTTAGAGCGCATTGGGGTAAGTAATCGGTGAATTTATGACAATTAAAATGTAGTGCTTAGCTACAATAATACGCTCCTACCCCCAGTCCACCTGAGCTAACTTTCCCCCCCCCCCTCGCCTCACACCCTCTCCAATTTCTCCCCCTTTATGACAATTCCAGGAGGGTTCCTTCGGTAAGGTGTATAAGGGGCGGCGTGTTCATACAGGTCAGCTATGCGCTTTGAAATTTATACCAAAGCATGGGAAGACAAGCAAGGACATTAGGAACCTTCGGCAGGAAATTAGCATCTTGAGGAACCTCAACCACGAAAACATTATCCTCATGTTTGACGCGTTTGAGACGAACCACGAGTTCTGTGTTGTTACGGAGTACGCGCAGGGGGAGTTGTTTGAAATTCTTCAGGTGAGACTTGAAGAGGGAGGGAGGAGAGGGAGGGAGCAGTTTTCGTGTGAATCATCTTCGTGAATCGTCGACGTCGCTCTCTCATCCCTCCCCACTGACCCACTTATCACCACCAACAACAAAACCACCATAGGACGACCAATCCCTACCCGCCAAGACAGTTCAGTCAATTGCGTACCAGCTCGTTCAATCTCTTTACTACTTGCACTCCCACAGGGTGATCCACCGCGACATGAAACCCCAGAACATTCTCCTTTCCGCTAATGGTGTCGTGAAGCTTTGTGACTTTGGGTTCGCTAGGACCATGTCGTCCAATACAATTGTACTCACGTCGATCAAGGGGACCCCGCTGTACATGAGCCCGGAGCTGGTCAAGGAACAGGTGAGAACGGGAACAAATCCAGGCACCACCACCACCACCACTGCCACGACGACGACGATGTCGCGAGTTTTCAAGGGCTCGGCTAACTCGATTCGATTTGCTTGTCGCAGCCCTACGACCACACTGCCGATCTTTGGAGCCTCGGGGTCATACTTTATGAGCTCTTTGTCGGTCAGCCTCCCTTCTACACAAACAGCATCTACAGCCTCATCAATTTGATTGTCAAGGAGGACGTCAAGTATCCCAAAAACATGGACCCGCAGATGAAGTCGTTTTTGTCGGGCCTTCTCGTGAAGGACCCCAAGAGGAGGCTCAATTGGCCGCACCTCTTGCACCACCCCTACGTGGCCCAGGATGGGATGTCCACTAGTAAGAGCAACACGAGGAAGTTCAGGGGCAGGTTGGAGAGTTTCATGGGCAAGGTTGAGGAGGACAGGGTGGAGAGGAGAAGGATCAGGAAGGAAGGTGCCGAGAAGGAGAACCAGTTGGGTCGTGAAGCCGCCAGTATCAAAAATGGGGTGAGGAAGAGCGAGAACCCTCACGACGAAGAGGAGCATGATGATCATCATGATCATGAGATAGATCGCGATGACAGTGACAGCAGCGATAACGTAGAGGTTGTAACCCCCCGACAACTGCAAGAAAAACAGACAACGCAGAAGGTGAGAAGGATGGCAAAGGAAATCGACTCGCATTTCTGTACCCGCTCTAACCCAATCCTCGCAGAAGAAGCTTGAAGACAAAAAGTACCCCGGGGACGAATATTTTGTCGGCCTCCTGTCCAAAAGCCCGGCTGCGCTGACTACCTCGTACCAGCGCGATTCTCGTAACTTCCAAGAAAATTGCTGCGTCGACGAGCTGAGCCTGGAGGGCGTTTCTGCCGCCGTTGAGTGCATCAAAATCCTCTCTGCTTCTCATGAGGACTTCAATTCGCACACGCTCACGCCATTCCTTCGTTCTGTGCTGGGACTTTTCAAGGCCAAGTACATGAACTCTGCGGCGAAGTCGGTCCGGGGTGAGGTGGAGAAGATTCTCAGGTGGTGCATAGAGGTCGGTGGGGTCGAGGAAGAACTCTTGGGCTGGAACGACCTCAACAACGCCATAAGGCTGTCTACTATGCACAAACTTTCGGGAATGACGAAAGTGAAATTCTCTTCGTCCCTAATCGCCGCCGTGTGTCAGTGCGTGGTGCAGGAGGACGGGGATAACCCAGGGAAGGACGAGGAGTGCAGAAAGACAGCCGTCGTGCTACTCGGGGTTATTTGCTGGGGCTGGGAGGGAGGTGGGAGGGGAGTTGGGAAACTCGAGTTGGCTTATAGAAGGGACGGAGGGGGCGATGAGGATAGCAGCCGCGATTCGGGCGGCAGAAATTACAAGAAGGACGTGGAAGAGAGCATGAGGGTGTTCATCCAGGGAGAAGTTCTCAGGATGGTGCATAGATTTAGGGACGACAGGGACTGCATGAGCAGCGTGCTGAGGATCGTTTTAACTTTGGGCGAGAGCGCGGTGGAGGACAAGGGCGAGTGGACCGACTGGCTGCTTTCCAGCGGGACGGAGGACGGTGCCTTCGTGGTGGGTTTGAAGATGCTGTGGCTAGTCAGGCACGGAGAGGCTGAAGAGAGGGTGTACAAATGGTGTGAAGACGCGGTGTTGAAGACGGACGATCTGAGGGTGATCAGTGTGGCCTGCAGCGTGGTGGTTAAGTGTCTGCAGGTAAGCGAGTCGCGAGAAGGGTTGCGTTGCGGGCGGGTTGGGGAGGATGCCCTGGGTTTATTGTTCTAATTCGATCACCATTCGCGCAGGTGAACCCGGCCCTGTTGCCCAAGGGGAGACTGCTGGAGAAGCTCATGCTCGTGTTTGGGCTTACGACAGACCCGGGTCTACCCCTTGAGGGGATGGACTTTGGATGTGAGCCGAAGTACTTCCTTTACGACCGTCCATTGAAGATGCTCACGTGCCTCATCCAGGCCCAGTCGAAGAACCCATCAAACCTCTCGTTCCTCATCAACCAAATCAAGGAGTCATCAATTCCCAACGTGACTGACTTGCCGAACAACGCCGACAAGCTCGGGCTCGCGGGGCTGATCAGCTACCTCGAGGTGATGCACGTGGTCAGGCCGAGTAGAAAGGGGGAGGTGGAGAGGGTAGTTCGTCTCCTCGATTCTCGGCTGATGGAGGCCGCGGGAAAGCTCAGGGTGAAGCTGTTCTCCCGCCTCCTCGGGGTGATCCGGGTTTGTGGGGGGCTCTTTAAGGACGACCTTAAGGCCGGTGCGGTGGCGAGGGTCATTGAGATTGTAAGGGAGGAGGGGGGGGGAGAAATCCAGGCTGCCGGGATGGAGCATCTGAGTAGGTGAGTGACAACCTTGTAACCCAAACCCTCTGTCTCCCTCGTCCCTCCCTTACCAGCCCAACCAAACCCAACTTACCCGTCACCTCCTCGCTCGACTCAGGCTCGTTGTGGAGAGCAATGAAGCCTGCAGGGAGTTCGTGGATAACCACGGCGTCGAGTGCGTCAAGGAGGCCTTGAGTCGGGGTGGGGGGGGGGATAGGGTGACGGTGGGCTGCCTGGTGGCGCTCAGTCAGGTGGCGAGGGTCTCTGGAAAGTGGTACGGGAAGCTCAGGGAGACCAACGTGGTGGAGGAGGTGATAGGGCTGCTGAGGCATGACAACGTGAGCGTGAGAAGTAAGGCATGCAACCTCGTTGGGAACATGTGCAGGCACGATGGGTCCTTTTACAACGATCTCGGGAGGGGGGGGGGGAAGGGGGGCGACGGTGGGACCATAATCGACGCCCTGATAGAGAGGTGCGTTGACGTCGACGACAAGACTAGGAAGTTCGCCTGCTTTGCGGTAGGAAATGCCGCGTTCCACAGCTCAGAGCTTTACGACGAGCTCAGGTCGAGCGTGCCGTACCTTGTCCAGGGGCTCAAGGACAAGGATGACAAGACAAGGGCGAATGCTGCGGGTGCCTTGGGGAACCTAGTTAGGAACTCGAGCGAGCTGTGTGAGGAGCTCGTGTTCCATGGGGTCGGGAGGGAACTCCTCGAGCTGGCCGCGAGGGAGAAGTTCTCGAACCCCCGCAGAATATGCCTCTTCTCCCTGGGGACCCTGTCGGTGTACTCCAAGTGCAGGGAGGAGCTGGTGAGAAACAACATTTTGGAGGTGGTGGGGAAGATGATGGAGGGGGAGGGGGACGAGGTGGCGAAGAAATATTTGGAGAGGGTTACGACTAAGTTAAGGGGTAGCTGTATAAGATAAATAGAGGTACGGTGGATGGGGGGGGGGTGGGGAGAGAGAGAAATGTTGAGAATATGTCTCTTCTTCCGTGTTTTTTTTCGAAAGGCTTTCACTTTTGCGTTAACCCCCATTTTTTTCTCGCTATTTTTGGTGCCCAACGTGGCACCCCAGCATCTACCGATATTCAATCGGATCCATCATTTGTGTTTAGTGTCCACCCTTTTTGTGGGCAAGGAAGGGACGGTCGACGATGGGCCACTGGATGCCAGCGAAGAGTCCAGCAGGTCTCTGCGTGGTGGTGGGGGGGGGGGGATTGAAGTGGATGGTTAAGATATTTCGTCCAATTCCCCGTCGCGTCAAGTACAATGAATCAGCCTTGGCATTTCCTCACCTCCTCCTCCCACTTCTCAGTCCAGTCGTCAGGGCAGATGCTGAAGGCGAGCTGCTTCATATGTTTGCACTTATCCTCGTCGCCCTCGGTAGTGCGGAGGCACATGACGTACTCGTTGTACCTCTGCCAGCAGTGAGGGGCCTGGTTCTGAGCCTTCGAAAACGCAGGGTGCGAAGGGGTGGTCTTCATGAAATCCTGAATCTTGGTAGGCATGGTGGTGCTGTTGGGGTGGGGGTGATAGTGTGCGTGTTGGGGGGGGGGGAGGGGGGAGGGAGGAGGTGAGAGGGGTTAATAAGGGTAACAACAGGGGGTGAAAAGGAAGTGCAGCATCGGGTAACAGGAGTATAGGGCAAATGAAGGATGAGGTGAACAAAAATAGATATCTTCGCGTATAGTCATAGTATAGACGCTCCGAGGTGAAAATATAAGCGTTTAGGATGTCTTCATTGTAGAGAAATCCATCACTTTGGTTTCAGGTGCCGTTGCCATGAAATCCTCAGTTTCTCCCCCCATTGAAAGGTTTCAAGACGATTGATCACTCAAAGTCTACTCTATGATCAAGTTATGAGGACTATCCCCTCAAAATCCCCCAAAACCCTATATATGCTCACAAAATTCGACAGAAAAGTCTGGTTCGATATTTCAGGTCTGGCGAGCTCTGGAAGAGGGCCAAAAACAGGAATCTTAATTTCGGGGGAATCCGCCTTAATTTTCATCACATATCTCCCGAGACACATCCTAAACCTCCATATTGTTCCCAAAAACCCAGTAGTCGCAAGGAAGAGCCCCCTTCAAAACTCCCCCCGCCAAATTCCTCCACATTTTTGAGGCCCATTTACTCCCTCCCCCCCCCCATAATGAGGGATAATTGTGGATCAGCGATGGATAAATTGGATCTTGCAAGATTAGGTCTGTCGTCCTTTGAGTTCGCAACTTGCCAGGACAACCAGTGGACATCAAAACGAGCCTCCCTCGATGGACACCATGGTGGAAAGGTGAGTGTTTGTGTCATACCCACCACATCTAACCGCATCTCAGCCCCTCCTTCCTCCCTCCTCTCCCTCCCCTCCTTCTACCCTCCCTAGGCCAGCACCGTTGACTATTTCCCTCCCACAGGTGCTTTGAGAAAGTTCCACCTCTACCAGGCTCCCACAAGCAGACACGCCGGAGACGGGCGGTCCCGCAAGAGCATTTCTGACCTCGCCCGTTCGATCGAGGTCTTCGCGGCAGCCTCGGCTGAGGTGTTTGAGAACGAGGCCCACCTGGGGGAGAAAACGAGCCCCACATACAGGGCCCCCATGTCCCCCAAGCGCCCGAGGGTCCGCAACAAGGACAACAGCATTTATGGTCAGCTTCCGACGGAAATCAATTCCCCTATGCTTGCGAAGAAGGTTTACGGGAGGGATAACGGTTCAGAGGTAAAGGAGAGGTGAGTGGTTGGGTGTTGGGAGTGGGGAGGAGGGGAGAGGACAAGAAGCGCTGTGATTGGGGTCGCCTACTCTAACTCCGCCCCGCTCCCAACCCCAACCCCACCCCCACTCAGGTTCAAGACTATGAGTCAATCAGGAGAAGTAAAAAGTATTGTGCCTCGGCCTGTTCGGGGAAGGGAGGAGAAGCTCAATTCAGCTTTTGCAGCCGTGGATGAAGATTCTCGTGTCGGGTCGTCCTCCGGCTATGGCAACACCTCGGGAGGCGGGTCCAAGGCTGACAGTTTCGACGACGACGACGACCTCTTTGAAAATATGGACTTCGACAGCGTTATCATGCAGGCGCAGGAAAAGAAAAATATGGAGGAACGCAACGGTGGCAGTCCGATCGATTCAGGCTACAGCAATGGCGGTGGCAACTCCAGCTATAGCAACGGTGGAGGCAACTACAATAGCAACGGTGGTGGAGGTAACTACAATAGCAATGGTGGAGGTAACTACAACAGCAACGGTGGTGGAGACTACAACAGCAGCGGTGGCGGCAACTACAACAGCAGCGGCGGCGGTAACTACAATAGCAGCGGTGGTGGGGGTAACTACAATAGCAACGGTGGAGGTAGCTACAACAGCAACGGTGGTGGAGACTACAACAGCAGCGGCGGCGGTAACTACAATAGCAGCGGTGGAGGCAACTACAATAGCAACGGTGGAGGTAACTACAACAGCAACGGTGGTGGAGACTACAACAGCAGCGGCGGCGGCAACTACAATAGCAGCGGTGGAGGCAACTACAATAGCAACGTTGGAGGTAACTACAATAGCAACGTTGGAGGTAACTACAACAGCAACGGTGGTGGAGACTACAATAGCAGCGGCGGCGGCAACTACAATAGCAGCGGCGGCGGCAACTACAATAGCAACGTCGGTGATAACTACAACAACAACACCCACAACCACCCCTCCTCCTCCAATTCAGGGGGCGTGGACGTCTCCAACCCTCCGCAGTGCCTTTGTAATGCTCGAATGGCTGTCAGGACTAGTAGGAAAGCTCCCAACGACGGCAGAGGTAAGAATGGACTAAAAGTGAAAGAGCGAAGCCAAAGCGTCAAACTCACCTCCTTCGTGCGTTCATCCTTTCGCTCATTTCAGAGTTCTTTTCCTGCCCCCAATCCCGCGATAACCAGTGTCCCAACGTTTTCCTGTGGGCGGACGATGCCGGTCAGTGCGCATGCGGGGGGGTCTCGAAAAAGGTCACGTGCAGGAATGGAGATAATGCCGGGAGAGTCTTCAGGGCATGTTGGGAAGGGAACGGCTCGAGCAAATGCGACTTCTTCGAGTGGGAAGACGATGCGGGAGGGGGCGGTTCCAACAACTACGGCAGCTCCAACAACAATTACAGCAGCATATCCAACACATCCAACAACTACGGCAACTCCAACAGCTATAGCAGCACATCCAACAACTACAGCAACTCCAACAACAACAACTACGGCAACACCTTGGACATCTCCAACAATGACTGTGATGGCTCCGTCAACACATACAGCACCTCCAATACATACACCACCTCCGAGACAAACTACGACCTGCCCCCTCCCCCCCGCTCCTCCACCACCTCTACGATGTCCACAATAGAGCCCTCAAAACTTAGCTACAACACTAATGCTTGGGTGTTTCCCCATATGAACTTGGTCAACGACTGTAATAGGCACACTTTCGGCCATTCCTCCCTCAGGAAAGGGCAGGACAGCATCGTATCGGCAGCCCTCTCCGGCCAGGATGTCTTCGTTCTCATGCCAACTGGAGGCGGTAAGAGCTTGTGCTACCAGCTTCCTGCAGTTTTCCAGGAGGGTCTCGCAGTCGTTATCAGGTAAGTGTCTGAGGTTGTTTTATGTTCCAACACAACAGTACGCCATCCGTTTTGGCTACTCTTCGCACGCTAATTCCGGCTTTCCTCCCCCAACGCAGTCCTCTAATTAGTCTAATTGTAGACCAGTGCCAAGCCATGAACTCTAAGGGCGTCAGGGCGGTGTATCTCTCGGGGAAGCAGGACTTCGAGTCTGAGGGGAGGCAAATCATGCTAGATCTGCGGTCCAATCCTCCCCAGGGGGGGATCAAGATGCTTTACCTCACCCCAGAGAAGTACACGAGGAGCGGCAGCATTAGGGGTATCCTCAAGAGTATAGCTCAGAGGGGGCAGCTTTCCAGATTTGTGGTCGACGAGGCCCACTGCATGTCCCAGTGGGGGCACGACTTCCGCCCTGACTACATGGACCTTGGGATGATCAGGGATGAGTTCCCCGAAGTACCCATCATGGCTCTCACCGCTACGGCCAATGAGAAAGTTGTCATCGACGCACTCAAGAATTTGAAGATGAAGCAGAATAGGTATATCTACAAGTCGACGTTCAATCGTGCAAACCTCTCGTACGCTGTGAAGAAGAAGGATGCTAAGACGATCGTCGATATTGCAGCCTACATCGTGAAGCGAGGCAACAGGTGCAGCGGCGTCATTTACTGCCTCTCCAAGAAAGACTGCGAGAACGTGAGCAAAAAGCTGAACGAGTACTTTAGGAGTAAGAAACAGTGGGGTATCTCCGCGTCGTTCTACCACGCCGACGTGGACGAGGATCAGAAGCACCGGCGGCACCACGAGTGGAGTGCGGGTAAAATCAACGTTCTGTGCGCCACGGTGGCGTTTGGCATGGGGATCGACAAGCCGGATGTCAGGTATGTCATCCATTACTCCATGCCCAAGAGCATCACGCACTACTACCAGGAGAGTGGCAGGGCAGGTAGGGACGGGGGTGATAGCGACTGCATCCTCTACTTCGCCTTGAAGGACAAGATCACCCTCGAGCGCATGATTACGGAGGGCAAGAACAAATTCGACCCCAACGTTCGCAGGGAAAAGGACCAGTTGTTTGGGTGTCTCGAGTATTGTCAGAACAGGTGAGAGGGAGTCGTCGACGAGCGGAGTGGGCGACGTGCGAAGCGCGTGACGTGAAAAGCGAGTCGCACAAAGGTAATGCCGCAAACTCACCCACTGCCCCCACACCCCATTAATAGGTTCCTGTGCAGAAGGACGATGCAACTGGAGCACTTTGGAGAGGCCTTCGACCGCGCGGGGTGCAACGACACGTGCGACAACTGTAGGGATGGGATGCAGTCCATGGAGGTTGACTACACAGACGTTGCCAAAAACATACTGAACTTGATCGACCAGGTCAAGGGAGAGACGAACGACGAAGGTTGCACGATAAATCAGCTCGCCGACTTGTACAGGGGGCTGACAAGCTCGAGCAAGAAGCTCATCTTCAACTTCGACGCCATTACACTCAAGGGAAGCGGCAAGAAGTACAAGAAGGATCAGGTCCTGAACATCCTGCACAAGATGGAAGCGAAGCATTATTTGTTTGAACGGTGCATACAGGGCAGGATGGGCTTCGGCGTTTCAAAGGTTCAGCATGGGCCAGACGCCAAGAAGCTTCTTTGGGACAAGGTGAGCGCAGCGGCGAGCGGAGCGAAGCGGCGAGCGGAGCGAGCCTGAAGTGGGGAGATCGTTCGCAGTTGTCCAAGCCTAACACCCGTACGACCCCCCCCCAGGAGCGATTCACTGTTCAGGAGCAGCAAGCGGGGGGAGGAAAGAGTAGCACCCCGAAGGGGAAAAAGGGGAAGGGGAAGGGGAAGGGGAAGGACAAAGACAAGGATAAGGATAAGCAAAAGGCGAGTGCTGAGGTAATCACCATTGACGATGACGACGATGATGATGGAGATGACTTCGACGACAATGTCAAGCACAAACCTGGTCGGACAAAGAGGAAAAAGAGGCAAGGGTACGAGCTCACAAAGGCCCAGGTGGCAGGGCTCGACGAGGCCCTGAAAGTGTTCGCGCAGAAGGTGGCGGACGACCTGAACGCCAAAGGCTCCATGACCCATGAACGAAGCTGGCACATCATACCCTCAGGCTCCTACTTCCCGATTGCTAGCAACGTCTGCCTGAACCTCAAGGAGCTCAAGGAGCACGGGCAGCTCCCCAACCTTGTCTTCGAGAAGTACGGTGCGATGATCGTGAAGAGCGTGAAGAGCTACCTGGAGGAGATCGGGGTCCTGGAGAAGTTTGACAAGGAGAGGAGGCTGACGCAGGAGTGGAGCCCAGACGTTGAGGAGGAGAAGAAGAAGGCGAAGAAGAGCAAGACTGGGACTGGGGGGGGGGGAGGAGGGGGGAGGAGCCCTAACGAAAACAAGGACCCGTTCGAAGATGACGGCATCGACTGGGACAACGCAATGATTGGTATCGAGGGTCTCGAGAAAACAGCCTCGGGGGGGGGAGGGAGGAGCGGGTTCTTCGAGGGGGGGGGGGGAGGGGGCAGGGGGGGCGGGGGAGCGGGGGGGGGAAGTGTGAACCGCGTCGCACTGCTAAATCAATTCAACTACTCAGGCGACGCTGCTGCTGGTGGGACGACGCAGACGACGACGACGACGGCGATGAGCAAGGTGAACAACCCGTACAGCAGGAATGCGGGGGGGCCGGCTAACCCGTACAAGTAGAAGTAATGGTGTGTGTGTTACGTTACGTATATGAACGAAGTATTTTGGTATTTTTTGGCGCTTCTGGAGCTGTTTCTTCTGCCTCTGTGTGAGGGGTGATCTATCTGTGGCAAATAGAAGATCCCCCCGAAAACCTACCATAATGCCTCGTTATCTCCCCGTTGTTCTAGTCCTGATAACAACTACCTTATCCTTAGCTTTCGTTCCCTTCCATTCCCCCCCCTTCCTCAAAACTTTAAATAAGGCGGTTTCAAAGCGCAACCTCGGTGAGTGTATGTGTGAAATTTGTGGATTTTATCCCTCCCCTTATCATTTTATTCGTATATGATACTACAATCTCTACGTCAATTCCTTTTAAACCCCTCTCCATTCGTTCATCGTCCCTAAAATACATAAAATCTAACCTCTCTCCCCTCTCCAGTCGCCCCCATCAACCCATTCCCATCCTCAACTTCAACCTCTCTCAATGGTTGGGGTCCGGATCCAATATTCCTCCCATCCCCCGTTTCCACCCGTACCAAATTAACCGACGGTGTTGTAGGAATTAAGTTAGAGTACACAAGAGGAGAAGAATTCACCTCCCCAGGTCAGTACGTTCAGGTTAGGAGCGGAGTCGATGATGCCGATGATAGGACAGTTGGTTACTACGCGATAACCTCCCCCTCCCCCCTCCCTTCTTCTAGTTTGGATTTAGTAGTTAAAGTTAACGATGGTAATGGTTACATGACCACTGACGATGTACTTGAAGTTAGTCAAGTTATGGGTTCAGGGTTCGACGGAACTAAGATATCCGGGTGTGATTGTCTCGTTGTTGTATGCACGGGTACGGGGATGGGACCATGCTATAGTTACCTAACAAGCGAGGGTGACGAGGAGAGGGGGAAGAGAAAAGGGGGGACAAAGGTTTACTGGGGAACAAGGGACTCCTCATGGGGTGATCAGTGGGTTTCCAAACTCGAGGGTATGGGTGTCTCGGTAATCAGGGTATACAGCGGGGGTGAGGGTGGTAGGTACGTTCAGGATAAGGTTAAGGAGGACGGGGTTATGGGGGAGGGGAAGGCAGTTATGGTGGTGGGACAGAAGGGGATGTTCGAAGATGTTAAGGAGGAGGCTATTAAGAGGGGGGTTGAGGAGGGGAGGATTTTCTCCAACTTTTAAAAAGAGGGAGGGGGGGGGGGGGAAGGGGGTTACAGTAGCCACTTGAAGTAAAGAGAGGGGATTTTGGTGCTGCAACGGACTCTTGTTATTTCTTCTCGCAGTTCCCTCTTCCTCTGTACACTCTCGTCCTTCTGTGCATGCTTGTTTCCCCCTCTCCCCTGTTAGGTTAACCCTCAGACGAATCTCCCCAAGCCAAATGCAAGGTGTTCGCAGTCTTATTTCTTGAACGGTGGCTCCGGGCTAGACTCCTTGTTGTACCATGGTCCCCAGTAACCTGTGAACCACCTCCACCAGAACCTTTCCTCCGGTGGGTTCTCCTCTGCCTTGGGTTCCTCGATGTCACGAGGTGCCAGGGAGGGGATGACGTGGGTGACTACTTTCTCTGTGGGTGACTTTCCTATCTTTGGTTGGGCCTGTTTGGGTGGGGAGTTCGTTTTGGAGATTGTGTCATTGTTGTCGTCGTTGTTGTCGGTGTTGTTGTTGTCGTTGTTGTCGTTGTTGTCTTTGTTGTCGACTTTGTTGTCTTCTTTGTTGTCGGGAGTTTTGTTCTTGGGAGATCTCTTGAACATCCTTGCTAGAGGTGAAGGCATGTTGTTGTCCTAGATTGTATTCTAAATCGCAACAATAATCGCAGGCAGTAATCGCAACAGAAATAGGTATATAAATTAAAGAGAAATGAGGGGTTTTATTGACGGGTGTCGAGCGTGTGGTTTTGAGAGGGGTAATTTTGTCCCATTTTGAGTGTTTTTGTTAGTAAAATGGCGATATTTGGCAAATAGGAGGTAGTAGTGATGATTTCATAACATAATAATGGCAATAAAGTGCTTAAACTTACAATTATTGGCAATAAGTGGCAATAGAAAAAAGAACCCCAAAATACCTTCTTTTTCCTACCCAGGAATAATACATTTCACACAGAAAATTCATAACGTTTTTATTATACCAGCTGTAGGCGACCGACCGTAACCTCTTACACCACCTGAGCAACTTCCGCCCGCGCATCTATCTCTTGACTGTTGCTTCAGCGAGTCATTTTCCACACTTTAAAAATGGGGTCATGATTCATATCTTGCGTAGCTTGGCTGAAGATAAGTTCCCCATCCTTCTCCTCAAGTCTGTGTCCCCCAATCGGTGCCTCCCACCTCTGCTTGCCATCTTCACCCTCGGCCTTCTCCAAGTGGTAGTGTTTGCCAAAGTTGCAGCATAAGAAGCAGCAGCAGATGAAGCAGCAACAGGGGGATCCCGTTGTCATGGAGATGCTCTCGGTGCCGGTACCTGTCACTGTGGCGGTGTTCGTCTCACAGCAGCAGTCTGTCTGGTCTGGGGGGGTGGTGGGGGGAGGGGAGGGAGGGTTGAGGGGGGTGGAGCAATAGTCAGCGAAGAAAGCAGGTGAGTTGAATGGAGGGGGCCAAGGAGTTTTAGTACATAGGCGCACATATTATGTGTATGTTTGCGTATGTGTGTGTATGTAGACTAACTTACCCTGCATCTTCCAGTCTCCATCGAGTGACATGTCGTCTGGGGACACCATTGGTGGAGCAGCGGGTGGCTGTGGGGCTAGTTGTGGTAGTGGTGGGTCAGTTTAAATGTCTATTTTTGTCGCAAGGTCCGAACAAGACATAAATTAGGCAAGTTATGGAGGTGCAGGGGGCTGTTATGGATGTGCTGGTATAAGGCTCAGAGCCACCTTTTGAAGATTTCAATAGTCATTCCGTACAATCATAACATATATAAGACTCGTAGGCATATCAAATCGACGTATTATTCAATTAACATTGTAATCTCTTCACCTTCTCGCCAAGTGGAGCCAAATCTGAAGGCTCAATTCCATCAATTCATACTCTCCATAAAATCTAGCTATACACACCTAAACGTTAATATAACTTGTATAATCTCTTAAGTGTCTTCACTATTGACTAAAAACTCAGTAGATATCATCATAAGTGTCACAAAGAGAAATAAAAAAGAAACAAAGGCGACATCGGAGCAGTCAACAAGAGCTTTTAAACCCCAAATCATACGCCTATACATGACAATGCCTAATATGACTACAATAACAATAGTATACACACTAATAGCGTTATCATTTAGTATAATTAACACAAATGCATCATATAACCCTACAACTCCTCATACATCTCCTCATACAATACCATCAAGAACAATCATATCAATACCACTAATCACATCAATACCCAGAGGAGGAGGAGAAGGAGGAAAAGAAGAAAGAGAAGAAGAAGCATCCTCAAACATCAAACCAAAGAAGAGGAGGAAGAAAAAGAAAAAGGACACAGCAATGGCATCCACCAACTCATCCACCAAGTCCAAGTCCTCCGCAAGAGCCCTAAAGTCGCCACACCTAGCCCAACCCCTCTCCCCCACATCCTCAAACTACCGTCTCCAACAAGAGCTCCGTTCCTTCCTCCTCTCCCCCCCCCCCGATCTAAAGGTATCCGTAGGTCGTAACCTCCGCATCTGGCACGTCAAACTAACAGGCAGGAACGTATATGAAGGGGAGGTGTTTACGCTTAGGATAAAATACTCAAACACTTACCCTAGGGACCCACCGAGCGTGTACTTTGTGGGGGATAATATACCAGAACACGAACACGTCTATTCTAACGGTGATATATGTCTATCCCTCCTTGGATCAGGTTGGTCTCCAAACCTAACAGGGCAGGGGATCGCGGTTAGTATACAGAGTATATTGAACAGCGCGGGGAGGAAATGTAGACCGATTGATAATAGTGGGAGCGTGGGAAGGAAACCAGGGGAAAGTCAGAAGGACTGGATTTATCATGATGATAACTGTTGAGCACGTATATACTCAAAACGGTGATATATGTCTCTCATTTACTAGGGGCAGGTTGGTCTCCGAGAACGGGGGAATACATTACTTTGCTTAATGGGAGATCTGGGTGGACGCCTTAACCTGCAGGGGGCAGGGTATAGGGGTTAGGACGAGGGATCCATCTTATTTTTTTCAAGGAACGATAGTTATGAAATGTTTGAATGCGGGTAAACGTTTTTGCGCTCCTTTGAATTGCTCTTGCTTAATTTACCCTCCCAAAACTTTTTTTTGTCCTCAACCTTTGTTCCTCCAAGCCCCCCCATCCCCATCATAACAGAAGGAATGTCAGAGGAGCCTGAAATCTCAGCTGAGGATGCCGAGCTCGCATCGAACTTAGCCCTCGCTTCCGAGGTTTCCACCCAGCTCGAGGATGAGTTAGTTTTAACTTCGCTTACTGGCCTTAAGACAACTATTGAGGAGAGCGAAGGACGAATCAAGAGGTGAGCAAAAGTAGGGTTACATTTTTTGGGCAGGGGATAGGGTTGGGTGTTCGGCGGGAAGGGAGAAACGTAGTGCCCTTGCTCTCCTTCCCCCTCCCCCCCAACTTGGCTACCTTTACTCAAATACCCTAACCATAACCCCACCTTCCCAACCGCCTCCCCCCCCCCAATAAAATGTTGAACAGGGCTGAAGATAGGCTTACGAAGATGAAGTCTGAGGGTTCGTCAACGTCCATATATCTGCAGCAGAAAATCGCGGATAACTTTGTTACTATAGAGAGACTGGAGAAGGAAATTAGAGACGAACAGGTGAGAGAAGGGGAGATTGGGGTAGGGGGGGTGGGGGAGTGTGGAGGGGGGGGGAAATGACCGGGAGGGTTGGTAGGGAGAAAGGGGGGGAGAGAGAGAGAGAGAGAGAGAGAGAGGGAGATGAGCCTCCGTTTATATCGCTAACAATCCCCCCCCTCCCCCCCCCCACCCTTTAATCTCCAGGAGTCCCGTCGTCACCATGAGTTCTCATTGATCGACAAGATGCTAAAAAACAAGGAGAGCTTCTCCATCCGCCTCGAAGCCCTACGCCACGAACTCAAGGAGAAGACGAGCGATTTAGAGGTCATTACAGAGTTTAAGGAAAGTCAGAAGGAAACCAAGGTTAGGTTGGACGGGATTAGGACACGGTTGGAAGAACAGAGGGAGGTAAGGTGTGGTGGTAAACATTTCTCTAATTTACAGGTTAAATTGGGGGGGGTCGGAGGGGGGGGAGGGGAGGAAAATTCGTTGAATAGCAACAATCTACACGCAAGCAACACACGCAAGCAACACACGCAAACACACACAACACACACCATAAACTAACC
>BRYA01000128.1:0-14426 GCA_030267965.1 Triparma columacea | reverse complement strand
TTCATGGGGTGTTAACGATCTCTTAATTTAGGCACTTTTTCTCCTGTTAACACTAAGAGATTCCAATCTCTTGTATGACCCCATCCACTGTAGATTTCAGAGATTTACAGAAATTCCAGAATAACTCTCCACATAACCTTCGGGAGTCTCTTGCGTGTCGCAGTTACCCCGAGTGTTTGCACTTCACCTCCGTCAATTCGCTTCCTCTTTTTTTGGGTAGTAAATAGTATCTTGAGGCAAAACAGAACCGTGACGCGTTCAAGTATGCGGTGCCACCTAGAATGGAGGAGGGCCTCGACAGTCGGCATATTTTGATCGGCAGCGGCAGAGATCAGGGCAGTGCAGTTCAAGAAGCAGTCTTCACCGATGGAAACGGCAGGAGATAAACTGAGTCTCGTCAGGGCGGTGCATCCATAGAAGGCTCTAGATCTAAGCGTGGTCAATCCGTCCGGGATTGTGATGGTCGTGAGGGAGGAGCATCCGTAGAAGGCGTTGTAGCTAATTGTAGTCACTCCGTCCGGGATGGTGATGGCCTTGATGGAGGAGCATTCCCTGAAGGCGCTATTGCAAATCAACGTCACTGAGTCCGGGATTGTGATGGCTGCGAGGGAGGAGCATCCGAGGAAGGCGTAATTACTAATCATCGCCACAGAGTCCGGGATTGTGATGGCTGCAAGGGAGGAGCATCCAGAGAAGGCCCAGTTGCCAATCGACATCACTGTGTCTGGGATTGTGATGGCTGTGAGGGAGGAGCATTTGTTGAAGGCATGATTGTCAATCATCGTCACTCCCTCCGGGATGGTGATGGCCATGAGGGAGGAGCATCCTTCGAAGGCGCCAAAGCCAATCTCCGTCACTCCCTTTGCAAAAGTCACCTCTGTGAGTTCACAATCATAAGCGAGAAAGCTCTCTACGCCAGAGTATACTGCTGATTTGGGCATTTCGGGAAGGATTTGGGAAGGATGAAAGTAGTAGTACTGATAGCGCTTGAGATCGCGTTATGGCGTAAATGTTTAGATGGAGAGGAGGAGGTTGAAAGTTGGTATTTGGATGATGTAGTTTTTTGGGAGCTAAAACTACAATGTGTTTGGCTATGGTGTGGATAGTAGTATCGTTGTTGGTATTGTGAATAGTGTAGTCGGTTGTATAAAATGTATTTAAAGTGTATAGTTTAGCTTATATAATCCAGTTTTGTTGCCAAAAAGCCAAAATGGCAACTGCTTCCGGCCCAGCAGATAAAATAATTGAAGGAAATCCCGGAATTCTTGGCTTGTTCTAAATCCAATAACAAAGAAGACGAGATGAGTGAGAGTAAGTACATATATCTCATGTCGGTTTGTATCTTAAATGTAGTAAATGTGTAGACGAATAAAGATCACAAATAGCATATAAAGAGCATAAAAGAACATACAAAGAATACATATCCAACACGTGAATGATGTTTGCTCCCCTTAACTTTCCAATCTAAGAGTTTATGTCATGGGTTAGGGTTCATCTATGTCATATATTACTATATATTACTGTATACTACTATATATAGTTATATATGAGACATAAAGAGTATAAAATGAAGCCCCAAATATCAAACCCTTCTCGACAAACATCTCTCATTATTTGTCTCATTATAACCCTTATTTATTGCCATAACTTACACACAACAACTACTTATAACTACTAACACACATACACACAACACACAATAACAGATGAATCCTCAATACACCTTATGCCATTAGCTGCATTACTTGCTATGTTAACCTTCATATCAACAATCAACCTAATCTATACAATCTACACCTCCATCAAATTCAAACCAGATCCCTCCAAGCTCCAGCCCACCCCCCGTTCCCTAACCTCCCGTTCCTTCCTCCTCCAGCTGTCCCTAACTGTCCTAACGTCCATATGCTACGGTCTCATCATAGCCACAATCGACAACTCCACCATAGCCGTATTCGACCCACACGAGATCCTGCAAATCGCGGTAGGGAGCAACGCAACGGTGGTCAAGAAAGCGTATAAGAAACTCAGCTTAAAACACCACCCGGATAAGGGAGGGGACTCACAGACATTCAACGAGGTGAGGGGTAGGGGAGGAGAGTGGGGAGACTAAAACAACGGGACATGAGGGGATCTAAACTATATATGCAAAAACCAATCAAAAAACAAAGAAACCAACTAAACTCCCCCCCCCCCACACACACCCTTTCAAACCCCCCCTTAGATTGCCAAGGCATACTCAGCGTTAACCGATCCAATCTCCTCCTCGAACTACAACCTCTACGGTCACCCCGACGGTCCTCAATCCAAGACAATATCCTTCGGTCTACCACCCTGGATTCTGAACCCTGAAGGCGCGACTGCGGTTGTTATGATTTTGGCTTACTTGGGCATGTTTGGAGGACTTTGCACATTCGCTTATAACAGGTAAGCATGGTGGAGGTTTGGGGAGGGGGGGGGGGAGGGAGGTACAGATTACGCAGCCCTGAGAGAGATTTATTTCATGATGAGAACCTTTAAAACTTTCAACGTCTCAAACACTCTCCCCCCCCCCCGAATCCCCGATCCCCCCGGTTGCGCAGTTTCAACAACGCGAACAAGAAAGCAGAGGCAAACCATCAGGCTAAAAGCGTAGCTGGTCTTGACATTAAACACCTGCAGATGGGTCTTAACGGTATGTCTACATCAACCGATGTACTATGGTGGATAGCAACTACGCCTGAGAACTTATTGACCGCTAAGAGAACGCTGGAGGAACTCGAGAGGATTAAGAAGGAAAGGGAAGGGATGGTTGTAGGACCTGACATGTCTAGTGGGGGGTGGGCTGATGAAGACACGGAAACGAGTAGGGTGAGAAGGATTAGAGAAGAAGAAGAAAGGAAAGCTATCGAGAGAATGGCGGGGGGGAAGAATATGTTGAAGACGGAGAAAATTGAAGGGATGGATGAAGGGGTCGTCGGGATCGAATGGGTCAGGAAAACACTCGAGGATAAGGTAAGACGAAACAACGACGCACACACGAGGAAGCCGTAAATTTTTTTAAAGGGAAGAAACGAACTTACACACTAACGCAAACTCTCCCCCTCCCCCCCCCCCAAACTCTCAGGGAGCCTGGCCTCCCAAGATCCCTTGTTTAACACCAGGAAGTCCATCATTCATGGGAACCATGCCACCCGGACCCGACGGTACTCCTATGGACCCTTTATCTTCCCCAGCTGTTCGTCGTAACATGATAATGATGATAGCACGTCAGAACTCCCAGCACTTAAACACACATATTGAACTACAAAAAGCAGCAAAGGATGGGAACATCGACGGTAGGTACTTCCAAGAAAGCTTGAAGTTCAGGATGAAGACTAGTCTACTACTCGAAGCTTGCCTTAGGGTTGCGGCGCAGAAAGGTAGTGTAAACCTTGTTAAGACGATCGTTAATACCGTTGCGGGGTATAAGATAGGCGTGGAAAACGCCAAGGATAAGAAGATGATCTCGTGGTTTAAGGGTGCTGTACAAGCGCAATACGGACAAGGGAATATACCAGGTGTTAACATCGGGGATATCAAAATCGAAACGGAAGATGAAGATGAAGTAGCGACGGGGGATACGGTTACGGTGAGCATGAGGATGGAGAGAGTTCATGCGGAAGCGTTTACGAGGCAGAAGGTTGAACTATGCAGGAAACAGGGACTCGACCCGAATGTGGAGCTGAGGAAATATAGGGAAGGATGGTGGGTTATTGTCAGCGGGAGAATCAAAGACGCCAAGGAAGAACCGAGGCTTGTGCTGTTACAACCGGTTGTTGTTAATAACATCGATAGGAAGATCGTGGAGTTTAAGGCCAAGTTTAAAGCACCACCGAAGGCTGGTATGTGGGAGTTTACGGTTGATGTTATGAGCCAGGAGTTCCTAGGTTGCGACGTTAAGGTTGTTAAGGATGTTGCTATCGTAAACGAGGGGGAACTTAAAAAGGAGGGGAGCTACGTAACGAACGAGGATGAGAAGAGGGAGGGGAAGGAGGAGAGTAGCAGTGAAGATGAAGAAGATGGGGATGCGGTCGTTGTTAACTCACCCAGGAACAAAAGTAAGGAGGGAAGGGAAGGGGAACTTAGGAAGAGGAACGTGAGAGTTGAGATGGATACGGAATGAAGGGGAGGGAAGGGGGGGGAAGGGGGGGGGAAGGGAAGAGGGGAGAGGGGAGGTTTAAAAACAAACGATACGGTTGCATTAGGAAAACTCTTCCCAAATTTAAGGGACTGTGTCCAGACTGACTGTGCTTCCGAGACCCCAAGTCAAAGTCAGTCTGCTTTCTCTTTCACCTCTAAAACGCGCTCAAAAAACAACAACGACAATATATTGACTAAATCTACCCTCCTAATCACTGTTGCTAGAGTTATAAGAACATTCACGTGCTAGAAACCCTAAAATTGATTCGAGACCTCGACTCCCCTCACTTCACATGATGATTTCAAGCATTCAACGCGCATCAAAGACGCCAATAATCTTAGGTTTATGTAATACTTTATCGCCCTTTTCATCATCAACAACAAGCTTTAATATGACTGTTAGAACTGCAGCAGACATACTGGGTCTCGACAAGACTGGAAACATCGATAAAATTATTGTCAAGGTGAAAACACACACAAAAGAAACGCAACAGACAGACGCAACCCACGGCTGGAACTAATCTATACCCCCCCCCCCCCTCTCCCCCCCTCCCACCCTTCACTGACTTCAGGAATCATTTAGAAAAATGGCATTACTCCATCACCCTGACGCTTCCTCCCCCCTTCCCTCCCCCTCCTCCTCCGTCTCTCCCTCCGTCTCCTCAACATCAAACCAGACCTCAGACTTTCAGCACTTAACCGAGGCCCGTGATGTGCTCCTTCTAGCCCTTAAGAATCGTGGAGGTGATAAAGACTCTATATCAATGTCAGGTTTACTCAACACAAACAACCCCCTGAACCAAACGTCGTACGGCGGGGGTATGAACAGGCCTGAGAACGTTGTAGAGAGCTACGTTGAGTTCGCTGAATTTGTTAAGGAGAAAGGGTTGGGGAAGATGGAGGAGATTATAAGGAGCAGGTGAGAGAACTGCTTTGGGGGACGACACGAAGGTACCACACACACGTGACGGAACAAAACAACCAAACCCCCCCTTCCCCCCACCCACCCCGTACTCGCTTTCTCCCCTCCTCTCCGTCGTATTAGGGAAGGGCACTCAGGGTTTGGTAAGAGCAGGCGAAAGGGTCTCTCCAAAGACTCTGGCCTTCAGTCTTCCAGCCGAGACGTTACTCGTCGCTCGAAGAGGGGCTTTGGGAAGGAACTTAAAGAGGGCCTTGACAGGGCTTACTTCGGTCCAGATGTTAGGGAGGAGGTTAAGAGGGGGACGGAATTCCCGTGGAGCTTTGAACTCGAGAGAAGGAATTTATATAAACTACCAATTACAGGATCTAAATACCAAGGTAGATCCTCTGATTCACTCGTTAACACGGATACGTCATTCAGTAACGTAGTTGAGATGGTTGTAGGACGCAAACTACTAGGGCGAGTTACCTCGAAGATAACCTCAGGTGAAGAAGAGGAGAGGTTGCTTTTTCACTACGGGGATAACACAACAGAAGGAAGGAGGAGGAGGGTCCCTGATGATATAGGGGGGGGGTACACTTACAAGGTTGACGTGATTAGGGACGGGGATGTTGTGGCTACTGTTGAAGACGACGGGGGGGTCAAGACGGGACTTTTTGGGAATGTTACGGGGAGAATGAAGGGCAGGAAGAGGAGGGTAACGGTTGTTAGAAGCGGAGGGAAAGAGGGAACGGAAATAGAAACTCACAGGATCGTTTGGCACAGAACGCCTGGGGTTGAGACGGGGGTCATATTCAAATCTAACAAGGATTTAACAAAGGGGAAAATGGAGGGGAAGATCGTGAGGTGCGAACTACCGCCCTCGACCATGTGGGCGTGGGAACCGAGGAGGGAGAGCCATGATGTAGGTGGGTTCCATATAGAGAAAACCGACCAGTATAAAGGCTTCGATGATGGGGATGGGGATTATATGCAACCGATGGAGAATTGGAAGGGCGGGATTTCACCAGAGGTGAGAAAGAAAAAGGGGGGGGGGACCATGTAAGCGGGGGAATTTCCCACCCTCTCGCTCGCCATCTGACTTGAATAATCCCATCCTCCACTTTTCTTCGCTTCGTCGCACGTAGATTCCCATCCTACTTTGTAGTTTCATGACTTTAGATATAGAATATAAGGATGGTTTCACATAGTAAATACACTGACGTACCATTGATTTATGCATTGAATTACGCACGCCCAACAGCGCACACGCATACACACACTACCTACAACTACAACCAGCTCTTGACCTCTTCAACACTAATGCTCTTGTCTCCCCCGACCTTCCACAAGTTGTCAATGCTTTCGGAAGAGTGTAGCAAGTTAATGAAAGCGGCGAGACGATCACCGTCCTCTACGAGCTTCTCGTCGCTCTCGCTGTCCACGTCGAAACCGTTTAGGAAGCAGAAATTGAAGAGGAGGAAGAGGTTAAGACGGCATCGAACAGCTTTGCTAATGGTAGAGCTCTGTTGGACGAAGCGGAGGAAGTTAGCGAAAAAGGAAAACACCTACGCCTCCACATCTCCCAAAAAAAGCTCTACTTCTCCCAAGCAACCTCACCTTTTCTTCCCAAGCCGTCAAACTATTGCTCCTCTTCCTCCCCCCCCCCTGCGTAACAGGTTGAAAGGTGCCCTTAGATTTCGCTAGGAACCTGTTTTTGTTTCGCGAAGCAGTAAAGTTAGATATAGAGTGTTTTTTTGGCGTGTGAGCGTACGAGGTTTCAATCGTTGCTTGGGCTGTCTCCCCCCCCCCCAACCTCCTCCCCTCTCTCTCTCACCTGCAGAAAATCTTAGCATGGTCGGCCCAGAAGGTCTTGTTCTCAAACAGTAGCGCACACACGATCGCGAACGGCGCCGCGTTAACCAGGTTCTGTTCGTTCGGTTTATTAAGCGATCCAACAACCGCGAACGCCGCAGCCGTAGCCGCCGCCCTGTGGCCCTCTGGTTCGCCGTTCAGGGAGGCTAAGGAGGCTACGCCGCGGGCGAAACTTAGGAGACGGAGGAGGTGGAGGCAGTTGGAGGTTACGGAACCACCCTCGGAACCCTCGCTCATTGAGTCACCGGAGACTAGGAGCTCGGTGAGGGACTTTATGTCGTGAATCGCGAGGAAGGTCCTACTGATGGACGCAGAGGTGGGGGAAATACCAGTGGCCGTTCCGACGTTTGCGTAGAACTTTGATGTGCGAGGAGAGGTGGGGGGGGGGGTGAGAAAATTAGCTAGCTCGTCGCCATGCTGCTTCGGTCGCCATGCTTTTGAATGTTCGCCCCCATCATCTCCCATGCTCACCTTTTCAATAGCCTCCATATACTGCACCTCGCTAACCATCCCGTATCCCTTTAGCGGTAGTAGGCAGTTAGTCTTAACCCTCGAGTTCCTCATAGTCGCTCCCTGCCATTCCCCCTTCGGGTCCTTCGGGTGTTTCTTGTCTGCTAAAACCGCCCTGTGGTGGCATGTGCTGTGTATGGCGTTTGAGGCGCTGACGGTGCAGTACACGGAGAGGGACCTTGAGTTGGAGGAGGTGGCCTTCATGTGGCACCCCTTGTGTGCCCTCTTTAGGAGGTTTTGTAGCTTTTCTAACCGGCCTGCGGAGCCCACCTTGAGCCCCATGTTCTCGTCAACGATGGCGAGCTTCTGTTTCTTCGGGTCCTTGTCCGGTAGCATGCTCGCGTCGATCTTCTGCGGGAGGGTCGGGAAGAGGCTGTTGCCCTCGGAGGTACCCAAAGCCTGCACCGTCCTCCTGGAAGCGAACGCGTAGACACCCATCACCTCGTTCGGCTGGAAGGTATAACCTTCCCCGCAGACGCAGCAGACGACGGCATCGTCCTGGGGGGGGAGTGAGCGGAGGAGAGAAGTGTGTAAGTTTCAGGTGTCTAAGATGTGTGTTATAAATGTCACTCCTAACATTTGTCCATCTCACCTCCTCGTCCATGCCAGCCATCTCCTCCAGCATCCAAGCCGGTGTCTCAATCTTCTGTAGTCCCCCCCCCTTATTTTCCTTCGTCGTCGTCGTCTCCTTAACGGCTTTATCAGCAGCTTCTACAGCCTCCTTCACAGCCTTGGACTTAACGCTTTCCTTTGCCTTCCCTTCGGTGGCTGACTGGTCTTTTGGTGAGGATAGTTTCTTCATGCTCATCATAGCCTTCTCCCTCCTCCTTTGCGACAATATCTTCTTCCTCTCCCTCAACTTGTCGTCCAATACCTTCGTGAGTTCCTTGCATTTTTCAATAACTTTCTCCGCCTCGATCCCTACATCACCCATCCCGGCAGCGTTGCTAATTTGGAAGATTACTTTCATGCACTTATCAACTCCCGACCCTCCCCGACCCAGCCTATCCCTAGCGTCCGGGGACGAGCTCATCTCAACGAAAGCCTTGAGTACTGAAAGTAGGTGAGGTCTACTAGCGTATCTCTTCCAGACACCCTGGAGCTCACTCTTCCTCGGCTCTACCAAATCCGGGCTATCGTCCTCATGTAGCGCCTCCGTTGACGGTGGTGGGCTGTCCGGTGATCCCTTCGCAACGTACTCCGTGAGTTTATCAAGGAACCCAGCCTTAACCAGTGCCGATGAGAATGCTGTGTTAACGTTGTTCTGGACTGCCGCTAGGTAGACCTTGTGGACAGCGCTGGTAGACTCGGGGGGGACGGCGTCGTCGAAGGTTACGTTATCGACGCAGGTAACGGACAGAACACCCTCTTGACCCTTGCTGAGGAGCGTGGGGATTAGCCTCCCCATTACCGTTATTAGGTTTGGGTTCGTCTTGAGGAGCTAAGGTTGGGCGGTTGGGGTTGGGAGTGGAGATGGGGGATGGGAGCGTATATGTTAGTTTGTACCTTGTGCCTCGTCATGTTTTAATTACGTAAATTGTTTGTTCCTTGGAGTGCCCTTGGGTGTGTAGTTTTCCCCATTCCTCTCACCTCCTTGACTCTCTCCTCCTCCAGTGCGCTCTTGATTACAATCAAACTCTCGCTCCCTCCATCCTTGACCTCTTCATCATCTCCCTCCTCCTTCCCTACCCCCCTCTCCCCCCCCTTCCCTTCATCATCTTGTTGCAATCTGTGTATAACCTCTAAAAGCCTGTCAAAAGTAGCGTGCTTATCACCACCAGAACCCCCACCCTGTCCTCCCTTTACCACCTTGAGGAGGCACCTTAGCATGACCATGTCAGCGCCTACGGACTTCATTATCAAACGGTTTCGAGGGAACTTTGACGCCAGGGATAGGAGTGTCAACGATGGGCCGGCTATGGCGTCGAGGTTTGGAGGTGTAGAATCGCGGCGGGAGATCTTGAGGGCGTCTGAGATGTGGGACACCGTCCCTGCGAGTAGGCATTTGATTGTGGGTGGTGATTTGTAAAGTTCGGCTGCCCTTTCCGAACCTTTCCCCTTCTCCACTTTCTCCTTCTCGATCTTGTCAACTACCTCCTCCGTAGCCTCCCCGTCTACTCCAATAAGTCTGTAGCTAACGACCATCGGTGGCAGTGTCTTAACGTCAACTTCATCCCCCAGTTGTACCGGGCTGGTGTTGTTGTTAAGTATGTACTCCTTCCATACCTTCTCCTGCACGTCCTGGAGGCACAGGTGTGGTGCCAGTATCTTCCCCCCAACCATGCATTCAATCATACCCGCCCCCTCCGGCATTCCCACCTCGACCGCCACGTGTCTAATGAGGTCCACGACAGTGTGTCTCCCTCCCCCCCCCTCGTCCTCCACGGCGACGTCAGTGTACGGGAAGGGGTTCTTGGCGATGGCACGAGGGAAGAACTCCTCCTGGCTCAGCACCCGACGGAGGTACAGGGCGTACTGCGGGACGACGACTGGGGGGTCGACGCAGTCGAGGAGCATGGGGGTGTACCCGAGGGGGTCAAGGGGGACCAGCTTGAGGAGGGCGCTTAGGTGGAGGGACGCAACCTCGGCCAAGGAGGTTGGGGGGGGGCGGGGGGAGGGCTTCGGCTTGCCGTGAACCCTGGCCTTGGGGTCGGTAGCAGCTCTGGCGAAGACGTCAAAGTTTACCCCTTTGTCAACCGAGTCTGAGACTTCTTCGTCGTCGTCGTCGTCGTCGTCGTCGCTAGACTCGGCCTCGTCGTTGCACCTTCCTACGAGTACCTGGTCGTCAACTTCCATAGCCATGACCTGTTTCTGCACTGTCCTTCCCTGCGCGCCCCCGCCTCCTCCTGCGTTAGGGTTGGCAAGACCGGCCCCCGGGCCGCCGACCTTCGCGCCCCCCTTGGAGCCGGTTCCGCCGGGGGAGAGGGGGGTTTTAGAGCCGGGTTTGAGACCCTTCTTTGGACTCTTGCTCGTGCCTCCCTTGAGGACGCGCTTTAGGAGACGGGTGTAGCGGATGTGGGTACTCGAAGGGGTGGAAGGGGAGCTTGAGGAAGGGGAGCAGGCGAGGCAGATTCGGAGGAGGCATATTAGGACCTGGAGGGGGGTTTGCGGGGACGGGGGGGGGGAGGGGTGTGTGTGTAAGGTGGTGTGTGTGTAGGAGGATTATTTGGGGAGAGCGTGGATGGAATCCTCTTCATAGAACAGACTCCCTCCCTCTACTCAGACTCCCTTAACTTCCCCCTCCTTCGCAGGCTCACCTCTTCGTCAACCCTCCCTTTCCCAATGGCCTTCTTAAAGATATCATACTCCGTCCCCCCCCCCTCCGTCCCCATACCCCTAATCTCCCTCTCAACAATGACGTCTGTTAGCCTGGTTAGGTTCTGTCTGTGGTAACCTTTTGTGAAGAGGGTAGACATTAGGGAGGATATTAAGGAAGCGTCGGACAGGGTACACCAGAGCTGGTAGAGGAGAGGGGGAACTAGAGGGGAGGGGAGGAGGGTGGCGAGGAGATTTATACGCTGACTCTGGGGGAGGTGGGGGAGGAAGTTTGAGGGGTAGGGAATTGTGTTTGAGAGGTGGGAGGGTGGGGGGGGAGGGAGGGGAGGGTGTTGAGAGGAGGATAGTGTTTGTAGCAGTGGAGATAGTGTAGGAGAGGGTGTAAGGGGTGTTTGTAGATTGTTGGAGGCCCATGTCGGTGGGAGTTTGTTTGTGTCTCTGTTTGTAGATGTGTATGATGTAGTTGTGTATGTAGATGCATTTGTGTGTGTAGATGTATTTGATGCTTCCTTTGCGCACTCTAATTGCTTAGCTTGACGTAGTTGTAAGAAGGTAATAAATCTCTTTTGATGTGATGTATATAAAGATGAAGGACACGATTGTGGAGGATATAGTGTTGTTACATACAATAAGTTATATAAATTACGTTGTGAGGAGTTAAACTCAATAGGTGATAGTGGAAAGCTCATAAAGACAAAGGAGAATGAAGAGAGGGGACAGCGGACTGGAGATGAAAGGGCAAGCAAAAGGCAAGCTAAAACCCTTCAAAACACTCCTTCACACACTTAGGAGATACAACTATGTACAAATAGCTATAGGATGCGATAAAATGCTCAATTCACTCCTAATTCAGCAGAAATAAGGACCAAATTATGGCCTAGGAATTAGCCTCTGGAAATTCCGAGGAGGGAGCAGAGGGAAGGGAAAGCCACTTGTTCTTTACACCATTTCAACACATTCACCAACATTTTTTCTACCAACAGACAAATGTTTGTATCAGTGTTACACACATTGACTTTTGACGCGTACAGAAGCCGCCATGCTGATTATTACCTCTTTAAAACAAATTTATATTACAAAGACAT
Source organism: Triparma columacea (assembly GCA_030267965.1). Classification (NCBI taxonomy): domain Eukaryota; class Bolidophyceae; order Parmales; family Triparmaceae; genus Triparma; species Triparma columacea. Next base: position 2,621 of record BRYA01000128.1, on the reverse strand, counting down.
GGCTGAAACGCGGGGCTAGAAAGATTTTGAGGCTTGTGATGAGAGTTTATCCTTTGCGAACGTATTTTAAAATCTAATTGATGGCTTATACATGATATAATTAGCTGTAATTGCGAGACTCCGAAAATGACAAGGAAGAAAAACCACACACCTCATTTCCATTTTCTGACGGATGTGGAGTGTTTTCCTCATCCTCGTCCTCCTTGCCACATCGGCAACATGTTTCACACTTAATGCTCGACAACCTATCCACCGCAGTCGTAGTTTCGGATTGAAGTCTGCTTTGGTGAGTTTTGGACCACATCATCCCCGACGATTGTCTAGTCATCATCTCTCATTTCTTTTTATACGCATTTCTTCATCCAAAATTATTACTGTATGCCTTAATTAATAACATACATTCACATTCATTCCACAATTACTAACAATTACTCGCCACATCCATCCAAATATTCCCCCAGGCCGACGCTCCTTCTGTAGCATCCATTCAGTCCATCCGTAACGTCGCTGTAATCGCCCATGTCGACCACGGGAAGACAACTCTTGTCGACGCCATGCTCCAGCAGTCCAACGTTTTCCGCGACCAGGCCCAGATAGACGAGGCTGGGGTTAGGGTAATGGACAGCAACGATCAGGAGAGGGAGAGGGGCATCACCATCCTTGCCAAGAACTGCGCCGTCATGAAGAACGGCAAGAAGGTCAACATAATCGACACCCCCGGCCACGCCGACTTCGGCGGCGAGGTCGAGCGCGTCCTCAACATGGCCGACGGCGTCCTCCTCGTCGTAGACTCCGTCGAGGGCCCCAAGCCCCAGACCAGATTCGTCCTCGAGAAGGCCCTAGGCCGAGGCATGCAGGTCGTCGTCGTCGTGAACAAGATCGACCGTCCCTCCGCCCGTCCCGAGTACGTTGTCGACAAGACCTTCGACCTCTTCTGCGACCTCGGTGCTACCGACGAGCAGACGGACTTCAAGACCGTCTACGCGAGCGCGATACAGGGCATCAGCGGGGACGACTACGAGAATATGGGGGACAACATGGACTCACTATTCAACGCCATCGTTGACAACATTGACCCGCCTAAGGTCGAAACCACAGAACCCGAGAAACTACAGGTTAGTGAATGGGAGGGACGGAAAGACGTTGAGAGGCACACGCAAGAAACGACAACATTTTACTCACTTACTAACCCCCTCTAACCCCCCCAACTCAGTGCCTTGTTGCTAACATTGACTACGATTCCTTCAAGGGTAAGATGGGTGTCGCCCGCATAACCAGCGGTGCCGTGAAGGCCGGTCAGCAGGTGATCCTCCAGCAGCCTTCCGGCGAGCCCAAGAAGGGTCGCGTCGGCGAGCTCTTCATCTTCGACGACCTCGGCAAGAAGCAAGTCGACGCGGCAAGCGCTGGGGAAATCATCATGTTCAGCGGACTACCGGACGTCACTATTGGAGACACACTCATCAGCAACGAACCGGGACATGACAGCGCGGAACCTATGACTCCCATCGCCATCGAGCAGCCCACGGTCCGCATGACGTTCGGGGTGAACAAGAGCCCGTTGGCCGGCAGGGAGGGAAAGTTTCTTACCAGCAGGATGATCAGGGACAGACTTTACAAGGAGCTTGACAGGAACGTCGCGCTGCAGGTAGCGGAGACTGAGAGCGCTGACAGGTACGAGGTAAGCGGGAGGGGACAACTCCACCTAACCGTCCTTGTCGAGACCATGAGGAGGGAAGGCTTCGAGCTTGAGATTGGACCCCCCAGGGTTATCATCAAAGAGGAGGATGGAAAGAAGCTCGAGCCCGTCGAGAGGGTCGAGGTCCGGTGCCCTGAGGAGTACAGCGGGGCTGTAATCGACATGTTCAACACCAGGAAAGGGAGCCTCGTAGACATGGGCCTGGACGAGGGGGACGGGGGTTTCTCCGTCATCACGTACCTTATACCGACCAGGGGAATGCTGGGACTTAGGAGCGGACTCCTTACGGCCACGAGGGGAACGGTTATTATCGACTCCCTCTTCGACTCCTTCCAGCCCATGGCCGGGGACCTGGGGGGTAAGGAGAAGGGTTCGCTCCTCGCCTTCTCCGACGGGCAGGCCAACACCTTCGGGATCCAGGGTGCCCAGGATAGGGGCAACATGTTCATCTCCCCCAACGACGACGTCTACAAGGGAATGATAGTCGGAGTCCACCAGCGCCCTAATGACCTCGAGGTAAACGTCTGCAAGACCAAGGCCTTGACTAACATGAGGAGCAGCGGGAAGGACAACTACGTAGGCATCGTACCGCCGCTTGAGATGACGCTGGACTCGGCGGTGGAGTATATAGCGGGGGACGAAATTCTAGAGGTCACACCGAGCAAACTTAGGATGGCGAAAAACCCGGATATGCAGAAAAAAGGGAAGGGGAAGAAGTGAGAGAAAGGAAGGATGCAGAAGTAGGGCAACGTCCCGGGAAAAGGAAGGAGAACGAAGGGGAGGAACTAAGTGGCCGCATTTTCTTGTTGTTCATGAATAGCGTGCATTTCATATTTTCATATTTTTCGTTCTTGCTATTATGAACATGTTAGGGACCCCTACCCCCCTCTCTCTCACCCCCCCCCTCTGCAAACAGCGAGCATGA